>CM023486.1:110223932-110278701 GCA_013339685.2 Hyalomma asiaticum
GCACACGAAACAGAAAGCACTTGAAACTACGTTACTGTCGTACAGGTATTGCAGTAAGGTTGACAGCTCATTACGAACAAAGTGAATAGAGTACACAGCTTTCGTATAAGGTCCATAATCAAAAGAAGAGGCGTGCAGGACACGGACACAAGGAGAGCAGTGAACACCACGAACGCCGACTACAGTGGTGTTCACTCTCCTTGTGTCCGTCTCGTGCACGCCTCTTCTTTTGATTATGGACTGTTACCAACTCGCTCAACTTTCTGTCCTTTTGAATTGTATAAGGTGTTTACCTAATTGAAAATAACTAGCAGCCATCACCCATGATGTCAGCCTACCGTGCGCACATATTTAATAATACCGAAGAAACGTTACCACACGTCCAACTTTAGGCCGTATACGTCGTTCACTTTTACTGGTACGGCTTGCATGTCACTCGGTGTTTGCAGCACTTTGGCCTTTCCGAACCTCGTAATGCCTGCGCACTGATGAATAGGCGGTTCATATGTTCGGGTTTTAATTACCGTGACAACTTCGTGTAGACCCTAAAGGTGGCTTGGTGGCATAATTAAACAACTTCGAAAGTGTGACAGATGTGCACCTTTGATCGTGCGACGGTCTTCAAGGCGAGCCATTCGCTCACCCTGACATGGTTGGTCAGGTTGGCACTTTTGATTATGAACGCACAATTTGCGTCAATTACGCGAAAGCAAGCGCCCTCACGTGATTGGTCAGAATGGCACCTTTGATGGCTAAAGCACGATTTTTATCAGTCACGGGAGGGCAAGCTAGCGCGTCGCTTTCTGTACACTTGCAAAGTCATTGGCATGCCTCCAAGAAGACAAGACCCTTTACGGCTTTTATGTCCTCCGCCCAGGGGCAGTGGAGTTGGGGTAGGTGTTAGATAGCGTTCCTTAGCCAAGCTGCAGCATATACCACGCTGTCTTCAACCGTCTTGCTTGTCACGCACGGGGGGGGTTGCGGCATATAAATATTGCCAGGTCGCTAGAACAAACTCACTAAGAAGCTTCGAAGGAAGCTTCCGTGTACATAAACAAATTTCCGAATAAATCTTAAATCGCCTTTCTATCTGAAGCTTATTCACTTGTAATAGCCGCTTATACTGAGATAACAAATTCGCATTTTAATAGGCAGTCACATTTTTGTTGTTTATTACCGCCACAGTGCGAGGAGTGTAGCTGCTGAACAACCCGCTTTCTAGATGGTAGCAAAAACAAGCACAAAGCATTCAATGAGAGAGCAATATACATCGGAACAAAAGAAAAAGAAAGAAACGTTTCAGCATCTCTCAGGGTAAAAGAAAACCATTTTCACAAAATAGTGAACACTTCACATATAAGGCTGCAAATATATACATATCACGCTTGATACATGTTGCAAGCGTTAATATAGTCTGCTCCTGGTTCTTACAAAAAGTCTAGCTTACGAATCCCGATCGTGAAGACGTGTCATGTAGAATAATAAAAACAGAATCATGCAGCACTTCCATTCACAGAAATATTTGTTAATAAGTCTTTTTTTTTTCTTTTTGCCTTAGGCTGGTCGGTGTAGGGTAAAACGTATTCGTTATCAACATTGGCTCACTTGGTTTTTCTTTTCCGTAATTCTGACGTAAAAGGTCTTGTGTAGATGCTGGCCTTCTACATCATCAACTCCACCGACTGGCTGACCCGGTCAGTGGCTTACGTTGAGTACCAGTTGGCACTGTGACGAACAGGGCGATCTTCAAAACATTCGCTAAAATAGAGCTGTCGCACAAAACCAGCCGGATAAGACATGTGCCTTCATAAACGAGCTGTCGCGCTTTCAAGCGTCGGAATCGCGCCGGCAGTACTAGCGCTGTTCACGTGTGAAGCGTCGCCATATAACGCAGACTTACAGTTCGCGTTTTTGATGACGTCAACGAACTGTATCGTGGACCGCACTTGTTCTTTGAAACGGTGCGCACGTTATAGTTCCGAACACTAAATCCTTAGTCACTTTTGCTGGCGGCTTCGAGTCCCTTCGCTCGCGTCATTCTCAGGATGTAGTTCCTAACGTAAAAGTTTATGAACAGTACAAGGCCGAAGAATCCCTGGCTTAGCGCAAAGAGTGCCAGGGTCCTCGGGTATCCACAGCCGTAGAACAGCGTCAGCGACATGTACATCATCAGGCCGACGAACTGCGCTATCTGCAGCTCGGTGAGATAGCGCTTCCACCACAGGTACTTCTGCACCGAGGGGCCCAGGGCTGCGAGGAAATAGTACGAGTACATAATCACGTGCACGAGGGCGTTCACGCTCACTCCGATGACCGGCTGCCCGTCGGCGCCGAAGTTCATGTACAGCCATCCGCTGAACACTATGAACGTGTGGTGGGACACGTGCAGGAACGTGATCTGTGAGTTCTTCTTGCGCAACACGAAGAACACGGTGTCCAAGAAGTCGGCCACCCGAACCAGGCAGTACCACCAGACGAGCCTGAGAATCTCGATGTCCCGCTCGCTGGGACTGTCGTAGTTGATGCCCTGGCAGAGCCAGCTGTAGTGACCCGAGAGGTACGCCGCCTGAAACACCCGCACCGCGAAGTAGGCGTTGGCGAGCACTGTGAACACATTGTACACGAGGACGACCCGCTTTAGCTTGAACGGCTTGCGATCCTTCATCCAGTTGGGGCCGCCGATCGTGACGAAGTAGATGTAGGCCAGTAGCAAGGGCAGCACGAACTTGGAGTCCGCTATGCCGCCCCATCCTTCCGTGCGGGGGTCCCTTCGGGACCAGAAGTTGTCGTAGAGCTGCACTACTGTCCACGGTGAAGTCGCTGGCGGCTCCGGCGAAGACATGTCTTGCGTTCCCGCCACTACTTGGTAAGGCGCTAGCAGCCGACGCCGGAGTGCGAAGAAAATGAGCAGCTGTTTATGCGGCGAGATCCGTAAATGCAAAGCAGTGTTCGTCAGCCGCCAACAACTGCAGGCTGCTTTCTATCCAGCTCATTGACAATGGCTCGGGGATGTCAAGTAAATGAGAGAGCAGGGTTTTCTCCTTCAAGCCGACTACGCCTCCTCCGACATAAATACCCTCCGATAAGGAAAGTTAAAAGTCAGGGGGGTGAGACGTGACCGGCCATTGTACTGTGCTGCGCTCGACGCGACGAGACCGGCATGGAAAATTACGAAGGCGTTATGCCATTCGAATTCAGTGGTGCTCGTTACCACGCGAACGTGCAGCTCAGAACACTCTCTTGCTTAGCATGACTGGGAACCTGTTGGATGTTGATAGGGAAAAACAAATGCCGCCGCAGCTCGAGTGAGCGACGTTAGGAGGGATCAGGTTAATTTTTCCCGCTCTCATAAGTTCTGTAGTAATGAGGGCTTGCAGGAAATATGCGGCACGTTTACTTACCAACAAGAAGACTTTTCTCACAAATATCAGTGTCACAAACACTGATTACATGTTTTGTTGCCTAGGCACCTCAGATAAAGGCAGTTAAAGCTTAAAGGGCAACTCCTGCGATATTCCAGTGTCTACTGGTCTCAGTGAAATTTTCAGTGTATGTTCTTTTCGGGGCTGTAATAATACATGCCAAGTCAGGCGGTTGCAAATAATTAAGTTATCGTGAAAATGAATTTTAATATTTTTTGTGTATTCCCATGCGGGCCACCTTGTGTTTTTGCACGCCGGCCGTCTAAAACAAAACGATGGTACATCAGCGCCCGAATTGTTGCTGTGATGTTTAGAAAAGGTGGCGTTACTCAATACAACGTCGGATGACCATGCCACTGTCATTTTTCTGGCGCCAGCTCCGCATTTCTGGTGGCACGGAGGTTGCGACGTCATCGCATACGCTGCACGAAGCGTATCACGCATCAGTTTTGGGTTTAACACATCGTTCATTCGGCTATTTAAAATTGCTGGTGAGTTTCTGAGCAAATTGAAATACCCTGGCTGCTACAGGACTATCAGTGCCATTGTAAAACAGCGATACCAAAACACGGTGAAAAAAAAAAAAAAAAAACGCCGGAGTTCCCCTTTAACAAGATGCAAGGTGTTCCTCAGGGCTCTATCCTTGGCCCACTGCTCTTCTTGCTATTTATCAATGATCTGCCCAAAGTTTTGACTACTGCAGACTGTATCTTATATGCAGATGACACGACTATTTTTACTTACGCTAAAAACGCTGAAGAGCTACAGCAAAACATTAACGCTGACTTGCACTATATAAGTTCCTGGTGTGAAAAAAACATGCTAAATATTAATCCAACGAAAACCGTTTTTATGGTGTTTCATTCCTCCCGGACATCAATTTCAAATTCCATATCTGTGCGCCTCGGTGACGAGTTGATACGAATGTCTGACAGCACGAAGTTTCTTGGTGTAGTTCTCGACAGGCGTATAAAATTCAACCTGCATGCGCAATCGCTCATTCGCAAGATAGCCTTTGGTATACGTGTCATAATCAAAACACGCTCATATTTTCAGCCTCACATTATTCATGCACTTTATCACGCACATGTTTATCACGCTCTCTTATTGCATATCAGCTTGGGGCAATACATATTTCATCCACCTCCACCAACTTCAACGCCTGCAAAATCAGGCACTTCGTCTCATGACATTCAGCCATTACTTATCCAATGCAACGCCACTTTATTGTGATTTACATATTCAACCTCTTCATCAACTCTTTCAGCTCAAGTTATCAATTGTGATGTATAGGCTTTTACGTAGTATTGTACATATAGATGGCTTTGTCGTTGGCACTCTTGTCAATAAAAATATTACTAGGTTCTCTGAGCTTGATAACCGTCTTCTACCTAAAGTGCGCACAAACTACGGTAGGTTTACTACCCCATTTACGGGAATCATGTTGTGGAACTCTCTTCCTTATTTAATCAAATCATCAATCACGGCACATTCATTCAAAAACCAAGCAAAGAAATATTTTTTGCAACAAGTGTATTCGCACTAGAAACTGCTTTGCACCTATGTATGTACAAGTTGTATTGCTTATTATTATTTATTATTTTTTTGCTTTGTAACCTGCGGTTGTTTGTTCAACAGTTCATTATTTTTTTTTTTTACTCTCTTACTTTGTTAAACGGATAACCACTGTTTGCTTTTATTTTTTCTTCTGTCCCATTCACGTTATGTATGGGAGCCCCCCTGACAGTTTTTAACTTTGGGGCTCCCTGTGTATCACCAATGTTGTAGACGCTTATTTGGAAAACCAACATCGTTGTTCAATAAACCTTCAATGTGGTTGCATCAGGATGCAGATTAAGCCTATGAGCTGTGTCGTGTAAGCCTGCTGCACAAGGCGGCCGCCATCAACTGCCTAATCTTCATACATTGCGTGATGGAGAGGGAAGTTTAATGATGTACTGTAGATGATGGCCTATAGCTGATCGCGCCTGGCTTGCTGATAATTTACTGTGTGAGATGTCGTATATGTGGTGGAACATTGAGTATATTAGTACGACATTTAAGCAACAACTTTCCGGGAAACATGATAAAAGATGTTGGCAGGAGCTCCGCTTCGAATGACTCTTTAGATGCGAATTTCCTGCATTTAGTGCGATGGACTTCAGATGGGCGATGTTTCTGGATATCACCCGTACAGGAGCGCGCGTGAGTGGCTGACAGTGCAACGCAGATGCACACCGTATAGAAAAAATTTGGTACGACTTAATATGCTCTAAATGTTTTTGCGGTGGAACTCGAACTGTGTCTGCCAGGACCAGACGCCTCAACTACGACGCAAGTGGAAGAGGATTAGAATGCTTTTAAGAATGTCCCGCTTGCAAGAAAACGCAATCAACCGCTTTCCGCGTTTACCGCGGCGCTCTTCGAAGATTTCCTTCCCAAGCGTTGAGACTTTTGGCTCTTTTTCACCCAGCTGACGGATATTGCTGTACAGTCTCAGTCGTTGTTATGATGTTCTCGATAATTGTCAACGATAAATTTCTGTCGTAACTTCGCTGCTGTTCTTGTTCTTGTCGTTTCATTTTTTAACAGTCCTTAGCTGTCATATTGCGGAAATATAAATATTTAGTTCTACAAGAAAATTGTGACCAGACAGGGTTGAAACATTACCGCAAATATATTCATTTCCTTGTCACTGCGGGTTAGTGACCACTACATTGCCCTACTGAGCACAAGGTCGCTAGTTCGATCCCCAGCCGCCGTGGGGTATACGCAATGATGGAGGCGAAATGGGAGAACGTTGTCTGGTGCACCGTGTCTTGAGATCGCGCTAAGAAACCGCATGGTGCCGTACTTTCAGCGTCTTGTACTCTGACATACCACATAACCCACTTGGCACTTTTCGAACTTTAAGGCCCACAAGTCGATTTAACCGATCATGCAGTTTATTTTAATTAGCTTAGTATGGAGCGCACGCAAAGTTATACCGTACCGGCAGTATTTCTCACGCTGATATCTCGCCAGCTGAGACATGCACGATTTTTCCTCTAGCCATTGTCGCATTCAAAACGCACTGTGTTCGGCGGCACCGTGCGACTTTGTAAGCGCACGCAAAAGGGTGTCGACGTTATATTATTTTTTTTTTTCCTGGAGCAGGCATCGTCGCGTACACTGCGAAGGTCACGAAGAACTCATTGCGCGGGAAAGTTGAAGCCCGTTGTCTCTCAATGCATGGGACGTCCCATTCCGAGGAAAACGTCGCCTGGCTTGTGAGATTTGCTGCGGCATTCTATGCGTTTGCGTGAAAAAAAAAATGGCATTGCTTATACTAACAGGGTGTGGGTGGGGAGGGCTAATTCCGTAGAATTAAGGAAAATGATAAATAACAAGGCGTGATTGGGAGGTGGAGTACGATCTGGGATAACATAATCCCCGTAGCATCACAAGAAGGCAAAGAAAAATGCAGAAGCGCTTCTCTGGCCTCGAGGTGCGGGTGAACTTGCTACTACTTTGCTACTACTTTCCTGTTTCTGTTAACATGCTCATATATAACTCGTTGTTTTCTTCTTCATTGAATTATGCCTTTCTTGTATGGTCCACAACGACAACTGGAAACATTAGCAAACTTACCATCTTGCAAAAGAAAGCCTTGCGTCTAGCCTGTAAAGTCCCATATCGCTACCACACAGCCGAGTTATTTAAAAAATACTGCATCATTCAGGTTGCATCAATACATGATTACAAACTAAATCGTTTATATAAGTTCGGTTTATTGAAAAATAATGATACGATTGCAAGAATAGCAAGGTTAGAGAAAAATTTTCCTGCTTATAATGTACGTCAACCTGAAGTGTCGTACATATCGAAATATAGAACAAAATGCTGAAATCAAATGTTAAAGTTTCTATTGCCTACACTTCTTAACCGCATAACTAGGGAACATCACATTGACATATCCAGCATGTCACCAAAACAGCTGCGATCAGCGTTTGTATAATGATGTGATCTCGTGACTACCTTTTTTTTATGCCTACAGTGTAATCTTTCATTTAGTTTTTTTTATGCCTGTATTGTAATCTTTCCTTTTGTGTTTTTTTTTTGCTTTTTAATGCACATTGTGAAACATACTCTTTTTTATTTGGATATATATATATATATATATATATATATATATATATATATATATATATATATATATATATATATATATATATATATATATATATATAGTCCGTCCTTCGATTTGCTGCCTCCAAGGAAGCTTTAAAACGCCGTGAATACTGTGTCAATATACCGGCAGTACAAAGCTTCTGTATGTAGCCATGTCGTCCTGCTATGACGGGGAAGGCCAGTTCCCAGTTGGTTGAAATTTGCGGAGCCTTCGACTACGGCGTGACCCTGAGCCATGCTCTTTACAAGGGTTGCAGTGATAGTGTCCTTTCTTCTCCGCATTCATCCCTTTTGCGTCATCTTTAGACTTCAACCGCCAGATCGTGCCGCCTACGTTATCGCTGCCTGAATTGTTACGTACACCATAGAGACAGTTCCCCTTTTGCCGACACCAAGAAGCGAGCTCCGCTTCTTGGTGTTGATACCACACTAGCATCACTGCTGGTGGAAATAATCTCTTACGAACATTTTTAACCAAATTTGTTTTTAAATTCTAGGCATTTCTTGGCGAACTTGAGCAACTTTGACCGTATCTATCTAGCCGCTTACGTCTCGATGTTCTGCCGGGCGTTTCGTTTAGCTGGTATACACCAATGTTGGTATGGTAGGGTATCAGTATATGACGAACAATCATCATTGACCTGCACATCTCTATCATGATATAATCGTCATGTACGTTACGATTAACGATACTGCAATCACGTATGGCTCATATCTGTAGTGCTTGAACCGTCTTATCCGGGTATGCTTGCCACAGGTGCTTGAACTTTATGCAGCGCATGCCAATCTCGAACAAAGTAAAACGGACATTTAACATATCATCAGAACGCACTTAAAAACAACAAAGGCATGCCGAGCGTTATAGCATGTGAATGTAATATAGACATAACAAACACATAGACCCCCGCTAACGCGCTGTAATCTCCGAAGGCAAGTTACCAAGCGGTAAGCTGGTATCGAACAGGCCACCGAAGTTCCAAGCAAGCACGCTTCCGCTATAGGTTACGGCGACGCATCCCACGCTGTAAACAAACCTAATACACAAGGGCGCATGTGTAACATCGCTTGCGCTTCTTATTAATGCAGTAAACGATATATGTACCACCACTCGGCATGGTTTTCTCCAACTTTGCTCCATCCCTTAGGAATAGTTCAACTAACGACGCTTATAACACGCACATCAACGCGCCGTGGCGTACATTTCTCTTCGAGAGAACAGGACTCGATGCTGCGCACTATAACGTCAGTGCCAACGTTACGTCGTGCCATGAGCTACAATTCAGTCGCCACGGTGCTGTTGAATTTCTTGGTTAGCTCATGAATGTTTGGCCTGTTAACTCTGTGCAAAGACGTTCATCCTATCCGTAACATTTCCGCCGAATGCTACTCGATCCCCAACGGCAATTTTCTCGCTGACTGCATCGCATGACACCGATTCACACAGTGCGCGGGACCTGCAGGATTTTTTGTAAATATTGGCGCATTGGGAATGGCAGAAGCCTGATTTTTTAAAAGCGCGTAGGCTTTTCGCTTTGGGACTGTGACGTCATTCTAAGGTCAAGAACTCGTATCATGTTTGTTCGTTAAACGATGGTTTCTTTTGCCTATACCCTCCGTGATTCGACCTTGTCGCTTTATGCTGAATTTTGGTCAGTTCAGCATCGCTGCGCGCACGTCATCCCACACTATGAATTATATATATATATATATATATATATATATATATATATATATATATATATATATATATATATATATATATATATATATATATATATATAGAAAAGCTGTGCGAGCTTTGCGGTTGGCAAGCGTAAATATTTCACCAGATTGCAATCTGCATCTATAGGACTCAATCTTAAGTTTTACGCATCCTATTCAGTTATGAAGCATTCATACTAACGTTTCGCTAAATCTTCATTTAGTCTAGATTTCGACACACGCGACTATCTCTCCATCTTTATTTTCTGCAAAGAAAGAAAGAAAGGCTGGAGATATGCGATCACAAGCGAAATCAACACACTGGAAACGTTGCAGTGGAGAACGAAAATCGCAAGCCTGGTCAGCGGCTGTGGCGTAACACTCGCCGCATGAAAATTCAAGAGGTGCGGTCGAGGCTTTCTATCGAGTCCCGCATCGGGCCTCCCGCACAGGCACGTCGACAAGCCGCCCCGTACGTCTGCGGCAAGAGCTCATGCATGCGACACACGCAGTCGGTATGTGACACGCATTCGGAATGCGGACGATACGTCCTTGCCTGCGGCGATGGTGTAATTGCCGTGGGAAGCATGGCATATCCGCAGTATTCGCGTTCACACCAGCATTGCACAACCTGGGAATGCACCTTTCTTTCCACTGTACACGTTGCACGTCATACGCGGCTCGTATTCACAGGACTCTTGTCTTCCGTGACTGGCCTCTGGTGCGCGGTATATCACACATTTTGCACGTCGATTTTTTTTTTTATCACGAGTGTAGGGAATTTCCGAGCGTCAGTACTGGCAGAGCTGTCGTACGCTATACGACAAGCTTTGTAAGACCCTATAATCAGCCAGCGACGTGCGGTTCCTACTAGTAATAAATTCGTGATTTCCGCCTGGATTTCTTGAAGACATTATTTCAGCCCAAAATTCCACCTGCCCGAACGAAAATACGCGACACGCGCACAAGGAGTCGATAATAAAGAGCTTGACTTTTTTTTTCTGACTCTGCAGATAAATTGCCTCGTGAGTTAATCAGCTTTGTTGTGCTTTTAAGGCTGCGAAATTCTGCTCGTGTGAAGAAAGGATGCGTATTATAAAGTTATTTACGGGGAAAAGAAGGTGTGTATTGTAAGATAATTAACTGGGAATTTTCAAACTGTGTGTTATTGCTGGGTGTTTGAAAGCTTTTGAACGACACCGTTAATTAACCCAGCGGGCCCGCCCACGTGTCTCGATCTAATCTCTCTGCGGTGATCGATGTTCTGACGTACTTCGTTTAAACGGGGAATCAAAAAACAAACCACCCGACGATGAGGGAGATTCAATTGGCCCTATGCGCCTTTCTCACGAAAGGTGTGTCTTCGAAGTATTTTCTATTCGATACTTACTAAGGAGCGCGTTTAATTAATTGAAACATGAGGACAGCAGGTTTGTTATATTTTTGTTATATTCAAATTGCTTGCGATTCGTTTATTTGTTCTTTGTTTTTGTTTTTTTAATCGATTGATGCGCATAAACAAGGTACCCCCCAGATGTATAGCACAATGCTGCACGGAATCTAAAGCTTGCATGAAAACGGGACTTAGGAAGTTCTTGTTCTTTCGCTCTCCCCGTATATAGTGCGTATAACCGCATCTGCATACTGCTTTGGGAGCCCGTAGTTGGAATTCAACCACTTCAGATGTAACCATTCCCTTTAATGCGAACTAGGCGAAGGCCGTAGATAGGGGCCCACTCTGTACGGTTATGGAGACCGTATAGGCTCATCAAACCGGGCGTCCGTGCATTATTTGTGCCGCGAGGCGGAAGCAACTTAAATGGCTTCTGAAAGAAACGCCACAGCCCCGCCACGGTGGTCTAGTGGTTATGGCACTGAGCTGCTGATCTGAAGGTCGCGGGATCGAATCCCGGCCGCGGCGGCTGCATTTAGATGGAGGCGATATGTTGAGGTCCGCGTGCTGTGCGATGTCAGTGCACGTTAAAGAACCCCAGGTGACCGAAATTTCCGAAAGCCTCCACTACGGCGTCTCTCACAATCAGAGCTGGTTTTGTGACGTTATACCCCACAAATCAATTAAGAAACGCCACATTTGTGTTATGTTCGTGTGTGCTGCGGTGGCTAACTTGTCTGCCACATTGTTTCATGATGCGTTCTCCGAAATGGTTCCGCGGCCACCGAAGACATACCACGTGACCCCCAAGAGGACCGAAAGAGGATGCTTTTGAAAATTTCATATCTCGTGGCACGTCGCTGTTGTTGCCTTATCACACATGTCGCACATGCCCACTGAGGAGGGTCGGCAGAAATAGCACATCCGGGGCGCTTGAGAAATCATCGTTGTTTGTTACACGGCGGAGAATATAGTCAAGGTGTCACGCTCACTTGCCCGTCACCGCGACGTGCCCCGTAGGAGAAATCACTCGAGCGGACTCGACAACATTGGTCGCAGAAAATTGCGGCACTTTCGCAGGATGGGCTTCGCGTCACAATGTGCCGGCCTGCTGCGCGCGCTTGTTCTGAGGAGCGACGAGTGCCAAGTTCTCGCAGCAGTTTTTCAATTCCGGGCTGCCTGCCAAAGCGGCGATGTGTATTGTTTTAATTGTCTTAGCCTTATTATTTGTCCCCACAACGGAAGTTTTTCTCGCGAGCATTTCACTATACGCCGTGTTATCGTATCTCCGTGCGATAGAGGCCAGAAGCGTTGACGTATTTAAGGCGAAAGCCCTCGTTGCCTATGTTGGCAGTGACCTTGGGACGGCGTTGCGCCAACGTTGCGGTGTCCCGCCCACTCCTAAAAGAAAAACGAAACTGAAGCGCATGGAAAATGCTTATCCCCGATCAAGTGTTGCGCATACCCCCATGGAGCGATGGCCCTGAGTGTCACGTGATGCGCATACCCGCACACCCCCAGCCCGGGATATTCTGGTGTGCGTCACACGTGACCTTACATATCGAGCGGAAGCATGCAGGACATTAGGTAGTGTGTGAAAATGGCGCGCGTTCTCGCACATGTCGTCGAGAATGTCGACCTAAATTTCAGCACGTCTACTCGAGGCTCATTGAGTCTTGCAAGGGCTTTGCCCTAAAATGCATATTGGAAAGGTATGGTGGGAGTGTGATGCATTACTCACTGTATACCCATGCAATGTTTTAGCAACATCGCGGGAGCACTGAGCACGGGATATGGTAGCGTCTAATATTCTATAAAGGTAACGAACTCTGCCTACGATGCACAAAGCACACTGAACTGCTGGCGCCGTCTGCTACGCGGTGTAGCTGTGGGCGCCTGTCGACACCTCGAGGCTGCTCATTGCTTTATAGGTCTGCAAAAGGCGGCAATGAAGAAAAATAAGAATATTAAAAAAGAGACTGCACAACGCTGCGGAAAGTGCATCTGCCTAGCACTTGCATTTGGCTGTGCATAGTGCGCATGCGCATACCCTTGACTATTTCTCCGATGTGCTTCCTTGTACCGGGCGTGACAATAGGGAGTAATAGTTGAGCGGCTCAGCGGTCCAGCGGGCCCAGCGATGGAGCGGAGGGGACAGCGGACCGCATGATGAAGAGAAGAGTAATAGCTGAGCGACGCCCCGCTTCTTTCAGCGGAACTTACCGCTGCGCCACCTGTTGAACAATGTTGCAGTTACTGTCGATCGAGCAGAGGTTTTTATCTGTCGAATAAATTGAAGTTACCGCGAAAAGTATATCGCAAAAGTAATTTTTCATTAGATCACAGGTGTTATGTGGAAACACATGTTCGTTTTTGCTGCATGACATGACGACATGCCGCCGCCGCTTGTGTTGGGGGCTGCCATCTTGCAAAACGCTCGCGCGCTGGCCCGCTGCATACGCTCCGCTGAAGAGACGAAATGAGCAGGCGAGCGGCTCGCTCCGTAAATGCGCTGGCTGTCCCAGCGGGCCGCGCATGCGCAGTTGGCGTCTCCGCTCGTTCGCTGGCCCCGCTGGCCCGCTGAGCCGCTCAGCTATTACTCTCTATTACTTAAACATATGTTGAAGCAAACAGCGGTGCGGACGGCGCTCGCTGTTCAGTGTGCGTTTTGTCCGCTTGCGCATCGTCAGCAGATCTCGTTACCTCTCGGAATATCAGACGATATCATATCCCGCGTTCAGTACTATCGCGATATTGTTAAAATATTTCAAGGGTGTACAACGTATAATGCGTTACGAAGTGTGTAGCAGGCTTTCGCCATTAAGTGTTACAGAGCTGCTAGTTTTTACATTTGATAACTTGCATTGTTTCTCCCCTGTCTACCGGACGTTTGGTGCTGTGAACAAGCAAAATTCAACGAAATCGTTGGTTGAGTTTTCCCGCTATGCAGGTATACGATCGTGGCACCGTGTATATCGCAACCTTTTGAGTGCTATATTTTTTCCAGCTGCTCAGGGCATATTAGAGATCACTTTGGTTCTATATCACGAAATTTTCCTGTTCTAATGTTTATGTATGTCCGTATACGTCTTTCTTTTTTTTTCTTTATCTGTGTTTTCCTCGTCATAGCTTTTCTGGTCAAGGTAGCTGTTTTAATTACAAAGACAATGTTTAGCCAGTTGGCAGAAATTCATCGGTAGAGTAACTGCGTTTGTGTTGTCTCTCTTCTCTCGTGTGCATGCGCGTCTGCGCGCCTTACTTCTTTCCATTGTGAGGAACCTGATGCCAAATTCACAAAAGTTATTCGCAAGTGCCTTTTTACCACTGCCTCGCCAGCTTGACTAACGATATGTCCGCCATCAGAATTGGCTGAAATATTCTCTTACGAACATTTTTGTCGTAAAGGGACTTTATGAATGCAAGTGCTGACGCAAAAGAAGTCGTCCGTAGCTCATTCGCTTAAGCACGTTTGCCACTGCGTTCGTAACGATGAATGTCCCGACACACACTCTGGATTAATTCGGTGCTGGACTCTGCGTTACGTTTTACTACGATCCGTCTACGTGAAAAGCGCGAAATTTTCTTTCATAACTTAATACGTCAAGTGCAATTATATCCATTAACAAAAAAAGAAAAGTCGTAACTCTCAAAGCGTTCATTTATTCTGAAACGTACGAATTGTGAAATATTTACAAGGACGAAAACTTGTATAGCGGGAACAAGAATAGCAACATGATGACCCAACCTGCCTTTTCCGACGCCAGCGATCGGCCACTATAGCGGCCCATGACAACTCAGCGAGACTCTCTCAGTGGTCAAGTGTATGCCTTTGACACCTCGCCAGTGTCCATGGCACCACTCTAGGGTGCTGCAGTACCCTCCATGATGACCTCCCCTATTCGAAGTTCCCACGCTCAATGTCCGATGAGTGCACATAAGTGTCCGTGATGTGTCCATGAAGGTTCAGTCGTCAACGTGTCGAGCATACTCCCCGAAGCTTGCGATGGCGCCGTTGAAGTTAACTGCTTTTCTCATACTTCTCTCTTTCCACTCTTGACTTCCGCGTTTTTAGGTAGCTTTGCACGTAGAAGTTGATGAACAACCCCAGACCAAGAACGCCTTGCGACAGTGCCAGCAAGGCGAGTCTCCTCGGGTACCCGCAGTCGTAGAAAAGCGTGATCGCCATGTGCGCCATGAGGACGACGAACTGGGCGATCTGCAGCTTGGTCAGGTAACGCTTCCACCACAGGTACTTCTGCACCGAAGGTCCCAGTGCGGCTAGAAAGTAGTACGAGTACATGATAACGTGGATCAAGGCGTTAACGCACCCACCCAGCGCCGTCTGACCGTCACCGCCGAAGTTACCGAAAAACCACGAATTGAACACGACCAGGAAGTGGTGTACCACGTGCAGGAAAGTGATCTGCGAGTTCTTCTTGCGAAGCACGAAGAACACGGTGTCCATGAAGTCACCGATCCTTACGAAGCAGTACCACCAGCCGAGCCTCAGGATGGCTATGTCCGTCTCGGTGGGCGACCGGTAGTTGATGCCTTGGCAGAAGGTACTGTAATGGCCGTTGCCGAAGGTAAATCCAAAAAGCTTCACGGCGAAGTAGGCGTTGGCTATCACGGTCAGCGCGTTGTACGTCAGCACCGCCCACCGGAGGTTGAACGGCTTCCGGTCTTTCATCCAGCGGGGACCGGCGATCTTGACGAAATAAACGTAGCCGACCAATAGTGGAAATACGATACGCGCGTCCACTACGCCTCCCCATCCTTCCGTTCGAGGGTCCTTTCGCGAAGCGTAGTAGTAGTCGTACCATTGCTTGAGCATCTGCAGCGACGCCATGGATGTGCCTCGACTGTGCGACGACGGTGTCTTTCGTCCGAAGCACTTCGAGCGAACGTCTTTTCAGCGGAAAGACCGGCGACGGGAGGAGCCGATCTGAATTTTGAGATGTAGTACATATACATATGTGACACGTGGGAGAAGGAAAGTAAACGCGAAATGTGGCTGATGAAAAAACAATTAGGCATTGATTTTCCCACTTTTTCCCACTTGCTGCTCGCCGGTTGTACCGAATAACGTCTCACCACTCGAGTTCGCTCTTTGCCTTCTAATTTGTAATCATGAACTCGCCAAGACGCTGGTGAGCTCAAGACGGCAAGGCACGCGCGGCCAGGAAAGAGCGCCGGTTCTTTGAATGGGAAAAAGCGTGAGAAAAGTATATATATTTGCCGCTTCTCAAGCACCGTTGCACCGTGGGAACAGGCTTATTCATTCGCCTGCACACCAGTGCCTTGACGTCTGCTCAGCGCATATGCCTTGGGAAAGAGACATATTCCCTTTCAGGGGGCATCGTGCATCGTAGAGGGCGATATACCTGCGAAGGAATGTGATGCAGTATAGAAGGACGTCGTTCAGTATCCGTCAAATCCTATTCCCCGCATCAAAGTAGACAGGAAAAAAATTTTTTTCCGACACCATTTCTCAAAACCAAACATTTCCTTGAAAGGTAGGACTCCGGCCGAAATGTTAACGTAATAAACAATAGTTTTAGGCCGATCTCGGCACGCGATCTGCGCATGCGTGAGTTTCCGGGAGCGGCGCCGCCGCCGTCTCAGTTGTATTAAAGCGCAGCTGGTGCGGCTGTGCTTGCTGCGTGCTATACGTTTTCTGGCGTTTTGCACGAATCCTAACGTGAACGACGATTGATCGCGTCGGAAAACTATTCCGGAGGTCCTGTGAATGTGTCTTATTTAAATTTACCACGCGATGTAGTGTTGTTAAAGAAAAAAAGAAATAGGTCGACAGTGGAAATATGCGACCTGGTCATGATCTGGTTAGTTGGTGCGCCTGTGTCGCTTCGCAGCGCTTTTACCCATATTCTCTCAAATAACTATACGATAGAAAAAAGAAAAAAAAAAGACGAGTAAGGACGACGGAGAGTGCAGAATGGTGAAAGGGACTGAAAACTCAGTCGAAGGAACTATTTTGCGTTTGTTTCGACAAATCAAAACTGTCGTCGCTAGGCCTCACCACTTTAAAACTGCGTCGGAAGGTACCTCGATAGAGAAGCATGGACCTATACGGGCCGTTTACGCTCATAAGATGGTACGTTTTATCACTGGTATTTCCGCTTTACCTTGAGCTCGTAAATCACGCATTGAAAACTGAAATACCGGCGGCGCAATTGGTTGAGCAATCGCCGCGCTTTGCGTGAACTATGTATTGCAGTTAAGCTCGGCTTGTATCAGATGTCTCGTTCACGCTATACACTTGACAGTCGTCATTGCTTATCGTAAGAGGTCAATTTAGGCACCTTCTAGTGATCGCTGTTTTGGCCAGAACAAAAGCGGTATCCAGTCTGACGATGCTGGCGATGATCGCCCGGCAAGGTGATCGTGCGCACGCTTTGGATCGCTGACATCACTTGTCGGCCCGTCCGTGATGTACCAACCTACAACGACGCTGCAAAAACACCCCAAGTGGCCTTCACCAAAGACAAGGGGATAAGTGGCTTGTCCGACTGATTGAGGGAAGCCCTACTTTAGGCTTCACTGGGAGAGGAAATGGTTTTTATTAAGGATATAGGAATTCGGACATAAATATCTGGACAAGCTCCATGGATCTCCACACGTGCGGCTGCGTGCCCAAGGAATGCAGGCACGAGCCACACGTGGTTTCATAATGGGCAGTCGTGATGTAAATTACAAGCATGTCGTTTGACGATTTTTCGGGCATGTAAAAGTAATGGCGATTCTGTGTTCCCGAGTGCAGTGTGTGTGTGTGTGTGTGTGTGTGTGTGTGTGTGTGTGTGTGTGTGTGTGTGTGTGTGTGTGTGTGTGTGTGTGTGTGTGTGTGTGTGTGTGCGCGCGCGCGATCCCAACTGACACTAGTAAATGGAATAAGGTGGTTGAATGCACTAATTCATATTATATAAAGATATAAGCTTGACCTAGATTTTAGCGTTCATGAGCACCATTTGGAACGTTTCGCCTCATTATTCTTTTTTTATCGTCCGTCGTGATGAATGTTTTTAAAAGGGCACAAAAATTTAATGAATTGCCACAAATTATGAAGTCACATACAACGATACCGATACATGCAGCTGTCTTAACGCATCCGGCACTGATCGTCTGACCTGCTCGTGTTCTTCACCGCCGGGATGTACACAACACAGTAGACGCACAAACAACCTCGTTGAGTTAAAGACGCTTTTTTTTATGTCGTATCGCTAAGTGTGTCCAAGCTCGGATGCCGAAACATCCGCACGTTTCTGAAAGTTCACAAATTAAACGACATTCACTTCAAACCATTTTGTCTTTCTGTTTCGCTGCCTTGAGGTACGTCTTCACATAAAAGTTTATGAAGAGCCCAAGTCCGAGGAATCCTTGAGATATCGACAACAGCGCTAGCGCGCTCGGATATCCGCAGTCGTAGAACAGCGTGATCGACATGTGCGCCATGAGGACGACAAACTGCACGATCTGCAGCTCGGTGAGGTAACGCTTCCACCACAGATACTTCTGCACTGAGGTACCCAGGGCGGCGAGGAAGTAGTACGAATACATGATGACGTGGACGAGCGGGTTGACGCAGAGGCCCAGCAGCGTTTGGCCGTCGCTGCCAAAGTTCGTGTAGATCCACGCGTTCAACACGACCAGGGAGTGGTGTATGACGTGCAGGCTGGTCACCTGGGAGTTCTTCTTTCGGGCGAGAAAGAAGAGCGTGTCCAGGAAGTCGGCGATTCGAACCCAGGTGTACCACGAGTGCAGGCTTATGATGGCCGTCGTGTGCTCGTCTAAACTCGCGTTGTAGTCGATACCCTGGCAGAAAAGGCTGTAGCCGCCTTGCAGATAGGAGTGGCGAAAGTACTGGACGCAGAAGTAGGCGTTCGCGGCGACCGTGGCGAAGTTGTAGGCCAGAATCGCCCCTCGCAGGTTGAAGGCCTCGCGGTCTTTCATCCACCGGGGACCGCCGATCTTGGCCACGTACACGTAACAGATAAGGACCGGGAACACGAACCGAGCATCGCTGTGGATGCTCCACTCCTTGATCCTAGGATCGCGGAGGGACCAGATGTACCCGTACAAGTTGCGAGCGTAGGACAGCAGCGAAGGGGACGACGCTTGCATGCTGGTCACAGCCACACACGCGCGCACTGCAAAGGCGAAGATGAGTGTCAGAGTAAAAAACGTAAAGATAACTTTGGACGTGCAGGCTGCGGCTTGTATCCTCGTTTGGCACACGTTCTGCGCGCCGTCTGCGTCGAGGCAGCAGGAACCGAACGTCGTGGAAGGACGAACAGGACAATCCTGCTGCTTTCGGCGAGGAATTTATGCGCGATTCAAATGAATGGGAGAGGAGCGTAATCCGATTGCGGCGCCTCCCGTCGATACTGCTGTGGAGGAAGAAGAGTGCTAGCGGGAAGGTATCGTCGTGCGGCCGGCCATCGGAAGTCAACTCAAGCCATTATTGACTCTCTCCTGTGATCTCATTGCCTCGAACATCTGTGGTAGAGAGGCCTCGCAAATTTCTAATCACGTTGCACGCGTCATCATCCGGAACAAAAAAAAAAAACATGAAAGATGTTGCCTTCATCTTATGGCTCATTTCAGAATAATGCCATTGGGCTCTCTGCTATACGTTTTCTTGTTTCCCTTCTCGGCCAACAGATCTTTCTATCACAATACTGTACTATAGTCGCAGATAGCGTCAGGGTATGGAGGACAAGGAAAATATTGATACCGTAGATTTTATGCAGCGCATCTTCAGTTACCTCAGGCTAGAGCAGCTCTGGGAAACGAAAAACTTGCTTGTTCGTTCTCTGGTGGTCCAAAGGCTTGTACGGAAGCGAAGAATATGGCGAATGTCGCGCAGCCTCGCATCAAAATTAATTTGTGCATGCTCCGATTAGTACTGACAGGTCCAAAACGGAAATGTACCCAATAGTCATTTGACACGACGTTCCTGTCAGTTTAGTTGTCATTCTGTTATGATGGTTATTGTCTTTCGTACCATCTGTCTGTCCGTCCTTTGTTCTCTCTTTCCCTTGATATTGTCACGCGCCTTCAGAGGTCGTTCGGAGCTTTCTTGATAGATGAGGGGGTTGACTCTGGCAAAGCGCGTCCGTCGAGGCTGGCTATCGAGCGGAGGAGTGCGCGATCTTCTTACTCGTTTTGGGGCTGCAGCTCCTCTTGTCCATGATCCACTACATGCGAGTGGCGATATCATGCTTATTTTTCCAGCGGAGGTGTTTATGGCTGGTATCCTGCAATTCATGGTGTCAGAGCGAGAAGACTACACCGAAGGCACTGCAACATCGTATGAGGTGCAGGAAGGATCGATAATTCGGTCAACAACAACAACAACGATAATAATAATAATAATAATAATAATAATAATAATAATAATAATAATAATAATAATAATAATCCAGATATTAATGCACAGTTCACTCAGTTTGCGTGGAAGTGTGTGTGCGTGGGGGGGGGGGGGGGGGCGTCTCTTTCGCCGAGATTGCCACCACAGCCGCTGAGGGCAATGAAATGTTGCGGCCCCGCCACGGCGGTCTGTGGTCATGGCACTCGGCTGCTGATCCGAAGGTCGCGGGATCGACGGCGGCTGCATTTCGATGGAGGCGAAATGTTGAGGCCCGTTTGCTGTGCGATGTCAGTGCACATTAAAGAACCCCAGGTGGTCGAAATTTCCGGAGACCTCCACTACGGCGTCTCTCATAATCAGAGCTGGTTTTGGGACGTTAAACTCCACAAATCAATCTATAAAATGTGGCGTTCTTACCTCCCATCAGAATTCTTTGTCACATCAATGGTGTCATGTGCTACGCAGCTTCGCTGGACATCCACCCTCGCCGAATGGAATGGCTCATGAATATTTTTTAAGATTTCAGGACGGTAGACTATACGTACTGTCACATGTTCTCTCCTTACAGTTCTCACGCATAGCGAACGCGACAATGTCACTGTTACGCCCTCCACTGAGAAGCCGCGCAGCGCTTGCGTTGTAGATCAAAGCGGGATAAGGACAAATACGAAGGCTTCCTCGTCTGACTTCCTTTAAGCTTTACCACGTGTCGTCTCTAGTCACACCTGAGCCCTTACATCCGTTCGTTGCTTCGTTTCACCCGTTCGCAAGAATCCATGGGCGCGTCTGTATCATAGTGCTGCGCAAATGATGGCCGCCATTTAACTGTTCCCGAACTCGGAAGGATACATAACGCTCTTGAGCGCTTGTAACGGCTGAGCCGTTTACGGTCGAGGTTAAGTCGAGCAGAGCGTGCGCAGTTGACAGCGGATCTGTCACGCAGAATGTGTACAAGAACACTGAACACCCTTGCTTTGCCAGCTCACCTGTTACTCAGATTTCACTGGCGTAGAACTGAAATAACTTTTTATTGTCTGTTTTTTATTATTAATATTGAAACAGAGGAACCAAACATTCGTTCATATAGAGTGATGACGTCTACTCCTTGGCAGCCTAATTCTGCTAAACGTTCGGAAGGGTGAAGAAATAAAAAAAAAAGACGGTTGTAAAGAGAAATAGGTGTCAATTTCCGCAACCACTACCTCTCTCGCCATGTTTTTGTTGCTCCTGCTCGGCTATGCGACAAAGGAGCAGGTGTCATCAATTTATGGCGGCAGAACGAATTCACAATACCCTATAACTCGTGGCCGTCTCAATCATCACCCCTTGCTGTACTGTGCCTGATTGCTATGCGTGCCGGCAAGGAAAGAGGAGAAACAATCATGTTAGCGTAAGCGGTCCCATCGTTAGTTCTGTTCGACCATTGCGATTCCGGTTGTCTATCTATCTATCTATATATCTATCTATCTATCTCCCTCCCTCCTTCCCTCTTTCCTCTTTTCTTTCCCATAAACAAGACATGAAACGCGTATACCTCAGTCGACGTTGTTCTAGGTTTTAACTAATGTCTGCCTTCCTCCCATCTTCTAGTAAGAAATTCGTGCATATACATACCGTTCTGCGATCTCGACGAAATATATCTACGCTCGTGTGTAAAGGCACAGTCGCCCAAATAACGACAGCGCGAAAGAGTATTCTGGTTATTTACAATTCAGATGCATGCCTTTTCCCGGCTATGTTTTACACGACTTCCTGTGCTTAGTAACCCCCAACGATACCTACGTAGGCCTCACCCGCCGTATAACGTGCCGAGCTTTCGTGTCTAGTCGTCAGCGCCTAGACTTCGGCACTGGTCTGTCTGACGCCCATTAAAACAACTTTCGTTTAAAACAATTCATGTCATAATTTTGAGAATAACATGTACAGTAACGGACGATGTCAAACGAGTGCAACCGCCTTCGTACTATGCATGCGGACTTTGAACGATGGTAGCCATTAGTACAGTCTCAATTAAACCTTTATCTAAGCACCAGTGATATAAAACTAAGTGGAGCATACGTCAGCTGGAATGAAGGTCTTCAGACACTTCCTTGCTGTCTTCCTCCAACGCTAAACCAATATAAAGTATGTGATGAAAACATACGTTACATTATAAAAACGCCTTACTTCAGCTGTTATTGTGAATGTTAAACATACTTTTGTGTCTCTTGAAATGTTTTCTGGCATTTTTATAAATTTCTAAATTCCTTTTTTTGTTTTGTCCTGTGCATTACTATTTTTACTGTTGCAGCAAGTCTATTGGCCCTCCGCTACGGCATCATATCGTGGTTTTGGGACGTAAAACCCCGTAAATCAACCGTTGTGGTAGCACTATCATTATCGCTATCACTATCGTGAAGAAGCTGACGCCGAGGGTGTGGGTGATGGATCGAGGGCAAACGCTGGTCCGCTTTTTCCCTTCTGCGTAACTCGAGCTCTTCCGTGTTTCTTTATTTCTTTCTTTCTTGCTGTGGGTCAGGCTCTAGCGCGAGTCCCTCTTCGCATCTCGATACTTTTGCTTCTTTCTTTACCACCTCTCTCTCTCTCTCTCTCTCTCTCTCTCTCTCTCTCTCTCTCTCTCTCTCTCTCTCTCTCTCTCTAACTACGCTATTTGTATGGTTCCCATAAACATACGTCCTACAAACGTGGGTTTGTAGCCTAGTAGGTATGACGCTCGCCTTCGGAACTTGGGCACTGTGGTTCGAATACCGCCTTGCCAAGAAGGTTTCTGTTGTTTTATTGTTTCACGCTCGAAACTGTGAACGACAACGACAGCGGCAGCTACTGCTATATACGAATCAACCTCGACCCTAAACAGCTGAGCTGTTAATTTCCGGAGACCCCCGAGCTTATTATTATTATTATTATTATTATTATTATTATTATTATTATTATTATTATTATTATTATTATTATTATTATTATTGCAGTGGTGTGCTTTATGCCACATCGTTGTAACTTTTGTGAAAAGTGTCCCTTGATTTAGTGAACAAGGGCGTTGGTTTGTAACGCCCGTAAGTTTCATTCGAACAAAGTGAGTCCCTAGGCAAGCGCGTGTTTGTTAAAGGAACACTAAAGTGATAAAGTTATGTGGTTTTGAATGATAACTTTTATTTCACAAACTCGATTGTGGTTAATTTGGCCATATTATGTTCAATATTAAAAGAGAAAATTAATGTCACAGTTCTAGTTTTGAAATTCGCGCCGGAACTACGGCCTCTTGACGCCAGTAGGCCAAATTCTTTTTTTCGTATTCTCGCCACATTCACACCATCAAGTGTTCTGAAACTCCCTGTGTTAAGCCCCATAGTTTCTCTAGAACACGATGTATGCATTTCTTATCGATAAGTAGTTATGCCCGCTTTAGCATGTATTAATGCTGGAGCTTCAGAGCGGCGTCGCCACCCGTGTTCTCTTTTTGTGCGTTTTTTTTTTTTCAGTTTACCGAGGGTTTTCTCCTCGCAAAGGTGAAGTTTTTGGTATTGTAAAAGCTAATCTACTAATGCGAGAAAAATTGCTTTTCGGTTTAGTATCGATTTAAGTGCCACTATCTTCATATGCACCTGACTGAAAAAAGAAGAAGAAGAAGAAGATGATGATGATGATTCACGTTAAAGGACCCCAGGTGGTCGAAATTTCCGGAGCCCTCCACTGCGGCGTCTCTCATAATCAGAGCTGGTTTTGGGACGTAAAACCCCGCAAAACAACAACAACAGAAGGAGAAGAAGAAGAAGAAGAAGAAGAAGAAGAAGAAGAAGAAGAAGATGATGATGATGATGATGATGATCCTCTTTTAAGCTTAACGCTTCCTGAGATGGTATGAACTATAAAAGGCTGAATGAACAATGGCGCACGCATGGTGGTTCCTGTGACACCGACATCGAAATGACCGAGCATTTCCTTCAAACGTCAGGAAGATATGGCAGGCATTCATTTCTTACCACAGTTTCCTTGTCGTTCAGTCTGTATATGGAGTGGCATTGCGCGCAGCAATCCCCGTAATTTAGTAAGAGGATGAACTCGGGTAACGGCTTTCGTACTGTGCGCCTAACGACTCTAATGACTCTGCTCCAGCGGTGATTTAGGAGCCCGTAAGCTGTCATTCGCCTACGCTGCCTGTAGTAACAATGCGCGCCAGCGCCCATCAAGCCAGAACAACTGTGCCAAGGTAAAAGCACTGCCGGAGTGTTTCCTTCGAAGCAGCAGGCGAGAAAGAATTGTTTTGCGGAGAGTTGATGCATGTCGCCTCGTCCCTATAGACCTACGTCTATCACACACGTGTTCACGCGCTGCATTTCTTTTTTTTTTTTTGTTAGTTCTACACCTCAAAAAGTGGATAACACCTCTTTGAAAGCTCAGCGAAAATTTCCTCTCCTTCGATACCAAAAGATAGTGTGCGAGAAAATCCCTGATTTCACATAATCAGTGGAACAGAGGGATTTCATGCAGTTGAAGAAAACTCTTAGGAACATATATATCGGCATCGTCTACTGCATAGATAGCGTTCTAGCTTCTTTATACGCTCTAAGTGCCGTCCGACGTCGGAACTTTCATGTTGTCCTTCCTCACTGTCGCGCTACAGGAACTTGGAATTGGGAGGTTCAGGTAGCTGGCTTAGCCTGACTAGATAAATTTTTTAGGTACTAGATCGAGAGCAGTATCTACGGATCGGTTTCTAGCGCACTGCGTTTGACAGTCAGCACTTAAACAAAGTTTGTTGATTGATTGATCGATCGATCGATTGTTCGTTCCAGTGCACCGCAGGCAGAATGCATTCTAAACGACGTGGCGTTGGGCTAGTCGGCGGTCTATACGAACAGACATCTTGCGTGCAAAATCAACATCACGTTGAGAAAATTAGCATATAGCATAGCGCTCCGCTTGTTTGTTTCTTCGTCGTGGTATTTCATGTCGTTTACAGTATATTCTTAATGTCCGCAAGGCACTTCAGGAGCATCGAGAAATGCCGTGTATAAGGATAGCGCCGATAATAAAATGCCTCGTGGTTCTGCGCCGTGGCCACTAAGTGCCCACACGCCGACGCGTGCATCGTAATCACATCCGTTGTCTTGGCACGTAAAATCGCAGAATTTATTTCAAATGTTTAACCTATACGCTGATATAATTAGCCTTCAAAGGTAGTGGCCCACTGGGAAAACTATAATGCTCGTTCTTTATTTATTTTTTCCTTGCGTGCCTTTTTTATTATTTTTGTCTCCGTTCTTATTTCTGTTTGTGTTTCTCTTTTCCCTTCACCTATAGAGCAGGATAGCAAAACTGAAGTTTTAATTCTAGCTAACTTCCCCTTCTATATCTCTTTTCGCCTGCCTCTCTGTCTTCGAGTGCATCAAGAGCTGCATTACGCACAAACGCCCTCTGCTCAAAAGATCCGAGGGAAAGAGAATGCCGGTCGTAATTTTTCACTGGAGTGCTGAAAAGTACTCCTTTTCCTGCAGGAAATGTAACATGTGCGGACTACCCGCGTCGTTTTCCGGCCTGCTCGGCCCGTGCTTGTTCCGTACTGAGTTGCCGCCGCTCCAGCTCCGCGTTGCAACACGCTGTACACGTATATTGCGCAGTATACGACACATATGCTCTGTAAGAAATCATCGCATCACCGCGTGGTGGTGTGCAACGCGTTCTTTCTCGGACTAGTGTACTACCATAGTAGCGAGCGCAACACCATGCACGCACAATGGACCATTGTGGAAATGAGGTAGTGCGAGTCTGGCTTTTATGCAGGGAATATACCATTGTCATCAAAGTACGCGACACGCTTCGCATTGTCTCTGCGGGACAAACGTCTAAATCAAGGGGCGTTTTGCGGGCTGCTTCAATGAACGCCCCCGTGGAGCGTTTCAGCACCTCGCCGCACGCCCAGCGCACGTAAGGCGAGCGGCACGTCGCACACTACAGCAGGACGAGTTACGTGTTTCGAGCGTGCATGTGTATATAGCTGTAGTTCGCAGGGGCGCGCACGTACACTGCGAGCGAGACCGTTGCGTTTTGAATCTTGCTCACAGAACGTCCCTTGTACCTCTTGAAAGATGGTAAGGAATGCAAACACGGACGCAGGAGCAGGAAGTCGGACAGCGAAAACGGCAGAGCGCACTGTGACAGAAAAGAACGTATACAGACACGAGTTAAAAAAAAAAAAAACGTATGTGGTCATGCTCAAGTGTGGTAGCGCCACCCGTCAATCAGGCGCACGTGCCGATGCAGGCGGGAGATAACTTTTCGGAAATTTAACGGGCCCTGTAGAACTGTTTGAACATAGTAAAAAAAAAACGATGTCGTTCAGTCGTTGAGGCTCCTGTGAACATGTGGGCCAAATATCGCTTCACTACACGCGCGGGGGCATTCGCAATTTCTTTTCATATGCATGCTTTAAACTGCTTGCTAATTACGTCACAAGATGCACCCGCCTATGTCGATTGAGGCAGAACTATAGAACTGGCGATTTTATGACGGGCGAAAACACGCTCAGTGTTGTTCGTTTTGAGTTCAACAAATAATCAAAAAAGCACATATATTTCATCAATGAAGCGAAACGAAGTCAGGAAGTCAAGCGGCATTGTCGGTGCCCTTTGTGACGTCATTTGTTGAAAGGAGAGCAGGCGATTTCCAGCTGTATTTGAATTCAAATCACAAGTTTCGTGCTGAGTGCGGTGCAATAATATTTGACTCACATGTTCGTAGGAGCCGCGATGTCTGATTGGCACTTTTTTCTTTTTTTACTGTGTCCAAAATGTGTTGCTGGGCCGCTTTATTTTCTTCTTAGTTCTACTTAGTTGACGGCTCGTTCGCGCATGAGATTACTCGACAGTATACGCCGGGCCTCAACCATGAGACGCGGAGACCCTCATAAATTATGCCGGTTTATTAAAACGACATGGAAACTCGCTTTTCGTTCTGGTGTCTCATGTAAGGCAGGTGAGCGAAATTTTTCTGGCGTTGCACGCTTGCTGCCGTTTTCGCGATGGTGAAAAACGCAGGGAACTTTGCGTGTATAAGGTATGATATGACTATGTTTTCGCGCCAGAAGAACGATTTTGCAGTGTGCTTTTCCTGATCGCGATTAAAGGTGTTCTTGGCTTGGTTGATAGCACAGTGTCACTTCGCTACACGCACTTCAGTAGCTTTGAGTTTCTCATCGCTATGATGATAACAAGGCCACGGCAATGCATGTGCGTCAGCCGGTGATATTGCAAATTGTAATATGCGCTCGCTACTGTGGACTTGATAGCAAGTAGGTGCTATGTTGAACGTTTGGCTGTCCGCAAGGGCTTTTCTTCCGTGCACGTTTGTCGGTTTGAGCTGCAGTCCGACCTTGTCATAGAAGGGCCGTTTATGTGACTTTACTGTCCGAGTTACTGAGCTTATATTATTCCACTCTGATTAAACTGAGTATCGGGTGACTTCACTTGCACATTCAGTCTCAGCGAAATGTCGCACCAGCTAAACACGACATCGTCCTCGGCGTCGCTCTATTCTTTCGTAACGGTCAACCATGTCGTGTGCCTTGCATGGAGATAATTGCAGAGCCCCCCCCCCCCCCAGAGCCACCGTTGCAGACAAAGGACCGCATAATCCTATGGCTGTGGTACTCGCTCCTAAAAAGAACAAAACTACAGTTTGTTCGTTTGTCTAGATGTGTCCACTGAGGAGCGATGTTACACTGATATTTCCTTCAACAGCTGTGCTGCTTGTGGTCGAGGTTGATCGGTAGTAGTTGCCGTCGGCGTTCGTAGTTTAGAGCGTAAAGAAATAAATACAACAAAGGAAACTTTCTTGGAGGGGCGGTATGCGAGCCCGGCTACCCACGGTCCGAAGGAGCGCGTCTTAACCACTAGACTGTACACCCGCGCTTGCGGACATGCATTTATGAAAACCATGTGATTACGTTGTACCGACGATTGTAACACAACTCGCTATGGGCGAAAGGAAAAGAAAATTAGAAAGAGAGAGAGGGGGTGGATGAAACCCACTATACCCACATCATTGCCCTCATCTCACTGCTACACGATATAGTGATCGTCATAATGATAGTGCAATCCGATAATGATATCATGAGTGATCGTACAGCCGTATAGATAAAAGTATGAAGAAGAGAGTAAAGAATGTGAAGAAGAGTCCGAGACGCTATAAACGGCAACTCAAGCCGTGCCATTTATCGGCAATACACTCCTGTCCGCTAGCTGAGAGACTGATAAGCAAAGTTGAGAGAGCGATAAGCAAAGTTATGCCACCAGTTCAGCTGTTTGACCACCGCTCTTCGCGACGTTATCTCAGTGAAGCTGCCTCACTTTTTTTTTTTCGGTCTTGCTGGCGCTTCTGTCACTACTCTTCCTTGAATATACGCGTAAATATTACCGTCCGTCGTCGACAACGCGTGTGAGGCAAGAAAATCGAGAACTCGCGTCTCGTTGACTTGCTATGCACAAAACGTATTGCGGGGTACGAATAAATGATTAACACGATTGATAGTTCGCGACATTATCGACATAACATGTTTGCTGTTTACGTCTATAACAACAGTTGTAAAATCACGCGCGGCGCATGCCGGCGTTCCTCGGCCAACGATATGCCGGTACGCGCGACAGGTGACTGAATGTCGACCTTTACAGCCGGGGTCAAGGTACAATCACGTGATGTCAAATGAAGTTGATCATGATTTCAGGAGTTTTACGTTCCGAAACCACGATATGATTATGAGAGACACTAGTGAAGGGCTCCAGCAATTTCGACCATCTGGGGTTCTTTAACGTGCACTGACATCGCACAGTACACGGGCCTCCAACATAAATGAATTTACAGGTAACTTAATTCAACCCACGTCAAAGAATACTTATGACAGTGAGGAAAGGCTTTCGCCGTCAAGTTGATATATCGCGCGATAAGAGACCTGCGAGTTTTCGGCGTTGTTTTTTTTTTTTTAGGACGGAGATTAACAGGTAAAAGTTGTCATTATTACATATATTTTTTATTTTTCCGTCCACGTGCGCACTGATACCCCTGCGTGATTAATCATGGTAAAGATTTCCATATGAATTCGACGGCTTACTGATTGTTGTCGGGTTGGGAAGTCGCGAACGCTGACTCTATGTTGGGGAGAGACATAGCTGCGTGCTTCATTACATCATAGCACGTATCACGTCATCACTTCATCACATCGTATTTTCTGTATGTCGCATAAAGGTGCCTAAAGAATACAAAAAAAAAAAAAAAACAGGCTGCAGCGTGTTTCTCATTAGTCCTCGTAGACCGCTGAGAAAGTTTTATTTATACTCAGCTGGTCATCAGTAAACAGAGTGGCAGCCTGTACAATGTCCGCATTTGTCTGAAACCGGGTTGCGTGTTTACAAAACGTGCTCTTACGTAAACGCGGCCCGAGAGTGGCGGCATTTGCGCTACCGGCGATATTATTCTTATCTCGCCTGTCCATAGCATGGGTCGCGAACGCTTGAACGCTGGTCAGCGATCAAGAGAGTGCTCTTATGTAAAATGCGCTTGTATATGGTAATTTTTCAAATGTATACGCACAAATTCCCGGGCGTAAAAAACGTGTAAAAAAAGTTGACGGATCAGGCGCCCTACGTACCAGAAGTAAATGTATGTAATCTCAACTGAAAGAGCTCGCTTATTGGTGTAAAAATGCCAAAACTTCCACTCTCCCTCTAGCACTCTTGTTTGTTTGTTTGTTCCTTCGAACCGAGCATGGTTGTCAGCAAGTTTTCTTGGTTTCTGCGTGTCTCGTCAAGCACGTCGCGCATGAAGTTGGGCTCGCCGAGGCCACGCCGCCATAAAGCTGCGACTAACGCAGTCTCGGCCATGCGAGAAATCGCTACTTTGACGAAGAGGCAATGGTTCATATTTACAAAAATGGATGAGGCTGTTCGAGAAATACATCAAGTGCTGTATCACGATTGCGCGTGTATTGCCCCGCGCGTGTTCTATAGTAGAGTTGCGGTCGCAAGCTCGCAGAGGTTCGAGAAGATTGCGCAGCGCTGCGACGGTAACCTCGGGCACGCTTTTCCTGTCAAGAATGGTAGTGAGCGAGGGCGCTGACCTCGAGAAGTTGAACTTCGCCTTGTGGAAATGTCATGCATCGAAGCCGGTTGCTTATAGGTCGACGCGGTGTTAAGGCTTGGCGCGATGGTGATGCAACACGCGTGACAGCGGCGTGCGAAGGAGGTAAGACGAGGACCGGCGGCCAGTGGTGTATTCCCAATGGGGCTGCTAGCTTTGTGGTTCTCTCTCGTTAAAACTCGAGGCACGTTGTCTGTCGTGGAATCGATAAAGTGCGGTGGGTAGTGGAGAGATGGACGGGTGAGACCGCTTTATATTTGCTGACGCATGTCACTGCTGAAACACGTATGAAGAACGTCCTGAGTGGAAACGTGGGTTATCGTGAAATTTCGATTTACCCTTACCGCCTCTTTTGTTTCTTTTTTTAGGCTGCAGACGGCGATTTCGTTTGCGCATCGTCGCAACGATGACCATATGAAACAGGCGCCACAATCTTTGAGAACTTGTTCCTGGTCTAGCTGGTACTTACCGTACGGCATGATTGCCTTTGAAATAGGGGTAAAAAAAAACAAAACACGCTACGCAATGAATCGATGAAAAAAAAAAATGTTGAAAACGGTGAAAACAACGGCGATATTGCTATGGAACCAACGTTTCAATAAGTGGATTTGTCTTCGTCAGGGCAACGGTTGCCCTCGAAGACACGTCACTGTATACTGTATACATACTTGGTGCACATTGTCGCAATGCGTTGGCGTTAGTTCTAGAACCTGAAGGTGAAGCTGCTGTTATTAAACAAAATACGTGGCTGATCCCTGTGTCATAGGAATCGGTATAACACGAAAGTGAAATGTGGTTTACAGAGGCAGTTGAATGTTTATTGCACGTCAAGGTGAACTTGCCCATTGCAATCGGTGTTTCGCTGGCACGGCATCGTTCGATGTAGATGAATCCACATTCACGCATCACCTCCGTAACATCCATGACCAACCCCTTGTGGTAACTGAAGCAGTTTACGTATAATAACTGGACACAGTCGACAGTAGATGCAGCACATCATGTTTAGTTGCACCACATCGACCCGTCAACGTCGTTGCCATACTTTGGCGCGCAGTTTTCTTGTTGCCATTACGCTCGAAGTTATAGTCGGCGGGAACACCATCCATGGCGAAAGGTGGCTTGTGCTCTACCGCTGCGCTATCGGCGCACATGCTCGAGGGTGCACGAACCTGGCTCCGCGCTTGCGTATATAGGCGCACTTCGGAACGGGCCCGGAATGGTGCCGCCATCCGGGAGAGGCGAAGTGAAGCTGCAGTGCTCCCTGCATGGCGGCACGGTTTCAGGCAAAGTGGGCCGATGCGCGCGCTCGGAGTCGGACGATCGCATCGAGGAAGGGGGAAGAAGTGAGATTAATATGAGCCGCGTTCGTACAGTTTCGAGCATGTGCACCGATAGCGCACGATATGAATATTCGTGCGCTATCGGTGCACATGCTCGAGACTGTACAATACTCCAGTACTGCTACAGTTCTCAAGAGCAGCTTGCAATGCTTCAGGTAGATCTCGCAAAAGCCTTTGATCGCGTCAGTCATTCGTTCCTGTTTTCTCTTCTGGAGCATAGCAATATTGGCTCTGTCTTGCTCAAGGGTGTCCGACTTTGTTATAGTGACTGTTCGACTCGCCTAATTATCAATGGTCATCTCTCAAAACCTGTTTCTATTCGCTCGTCTGTAAAGCAAGGCTGCCCAATGTCTCCACTCCTGTTTGGACTTTATCTCGAACCATTATGCTTGAGCATAATGCGAGCAAATCGTATCCATGGTTACAGCATATTAGGTAACGAAGTTAAAGTATTGGCTTATGCAGATGACTTGGCATTCTTTTGCACAGACAAACGAAGTGTTGAAAATGTGCTATTCACAATTGAAAAATTTGGTGTTGTATCAGGTGCTCGTTTAAACGCCTCGAAAAGTCTAGGATTATGGTTTGGTACGTGGGGATGTACACCGAGTCAGTTCGCAGGGATTAATTGGACTCGTACTCCCCCAAAGTATCTCGGAGTGCCGCTTGATGCATATCGATTCAGCGCACATTACTGGAAAGAGCGCGTCCCTAAGCTTGAACGTCAGGCCCAGACATACGTTCCACATCGCCTTTCAATCTTTGGGAGAGCTGAAGCCTGCAACACATTTCTTGCAACAAAGCTTTACTATGTGCTACAACTAATTCATTGCGCTCGGTTTTACATACAACGCTTTCATCGGACATTTGCTACTTTTGTATGGTCTTCCACTTTTGAACCAATGCGACGGGACAACATATTCAGACCAGTGAAAGAGGGCGGGTTGGGACTTGTGCATCTCTACTTATGGCAAATCGTTTCGCGCTTCTTCTTTTTTCGTGACAGTTCTCACCCGATAATTCAATCATTCTTGCAGGTCACACTTGTTAACGCTTTACCTGATTTAATTGTTTCGTCGAATTTCTCTGTACGTCCGTGTTTGTGGGGATTTATGCAGGAAGTGCAGTTTGCGGTCCAGTTCCTTAAAACCCGTTTTTCGATTGAGTACTTGTACACAGTGTCGCGCAAAAAGCTGTATAAGGAATTATTATCTATGCTTTTTCCACCTCCATTTTATCGTTCTTTGTATGTCAACCTTCCAGGCCATGATGTCCTCAAGCGCGTTCGCAAAATGTACGTTTCTCCTAATTCAAAAACCTTCTTTTATAAACTTCACTCTGAAACATTGCCTGTGAAGGCATGGCTACACAAGAAAGGCATTTTTGTTTCTTCAGTTGACTGCCGTCTTTGTAATGTACCGGAAACAATAGAACACTGCTTTATTAACTGCAAGGACGCTATTCTGTTCTGGGATATCCTTCAGCGAACTCTAAAGAAAGATTTTACCTTTAATCCGCATACTATACGTTACCTTCTGCCAACATCCCTGGATGAAGTGCCGTTTGATATGTTCTTTCTTATGGGAATGCATAGCTTGTGGAAGACGCGCATGCAAGACCGCAACGCAGAACCAGTCACAGCATCGACAACTCATTTTGTTCAAATGATCATGCATCTAAAGGACATCTACGACGAGCTTGACGTCAGGCCTGAATGGTACCCCATCTTGGTGAAGTGCTCATCCCTACCAGCCACGCTGTGCAACACATCTTGAACTCTCCCTAAAAAACACTTATGTGCATCCCGTCAGTGAATGTGTATTTTAGGCTGACATTGTCATTTGGATTGCTTGTGCGATTATTGTCGCTGGGTCACTGCAACAGCGCCTTATGCAATTTGCGAATTTCTTAGCGCACTTTAATAAATACCATGTATGAAAGAAAAAAAAAATAGCGCAGTGGTAGAGCACCGGCCACCTTTCGGCGTGGATCAGGGGTCTGCGAGTTCGATTCCCGGTGCATGAACGGAAATTTTTCTCTTTATCTTTGTTGTTTTCTTATGTTTTCTGTGTCACTTCCGTTACGGAAATGACGTGGTGGGGGTCGTGGTGGACCCCGGCATAGAACACTTTAGTTTTACAAAAGCAAAAAAAAAAAAAGTTGATAGTGCTGTTATTGCGCTGTTGGGAGGTTATCCTGTTGAGACGGGGCATGCGTTGCACTGCTTTTCGATACTGAAAGTGAACTCCTCTTCAATTTACGCAGCTCGTGTGACCACCAGAGGGATGGAGGTTGAGCAGCAGCCGGTGGGCGACCCCGCGGGTGCCACAGGAGGCACGGCGCCGGGCTTCGACGCCTTCCTGCAGACGGGTCGCACGGGGCGTCGTAACGCCCTCCCCGACATCCTCGAGGAGGGCGCCACTAACGTCAGCACCGCGTCCCTGCCCTGCTCCTTTCAGAAGCTCTCGTGCAGCGGTAAGCATGCACGCGAGCACGCCACGCTGCGTCATCCGTGCAGTGTAACAACACGAAATAAACGACGAAACACACAGAAAGAGCAATTAAGTGCTGCATTGGCGTTGGTACTGAAGGGACACTTTTCAGTACGTCTGGTTTTTTCCATGCTTGTACAAATCGCGCACGCTTCCCGGTAAGCCAGAGATCTTCACAAATTATCAAGATGGCAAAGAGGGCAAGGTTATGTGTGATCCAGACATCCTCTTGCCCGTTACCGTGATACGCATCGGAAATCATGGGAATGTGGCGCTATCTCACCATATAACGCACGTAAAAACTCTTGCTTAGCCGCTAGAGCAGAAAGAGCTGGAGCGCGCGTCCGCTGACGTGTGCAAGAGAAGAATTTGTCACCCATAGTGGGCCGAAGGCAAAATAGCGGGTCGCACGCGACGAGAAAAGACAAGTGCGCACGCACTCCTTTCCGCTATCCGCTCCTTTTATTCGGCGTTTCTTGAGGGCCATTGTGGCGTTTTCGGAATGCGCTTGCTTCGCACCTGGAAGACCCTAGTTCGAGTCCTGTCCCGATTCAACTTTCTTTTTAGCGCAGTTGTTTTGGTCCCTTAATCCCTTCCCCCAGGTGTAGGGCAGCAGCTGGGCGCGCTTCTGGTTGACCTCGCTTCCTTTCCTTTCTCGACTTTCTTATTCTGGGCACCTTTGGGAAGCACAGGATCGTTTGCCTACAGAGATGCTGTCAACCGGACAGGTTGGCGTTATCGCGCCTTATTGAGCAATTAAGCACACAAAGTGAACTTAAGTTCGCTTTACTGTCTTCTTCGGTGGCTCACCGTGTTACACCCTGTTGCGGTCCAGACTTGTACACAGCTGCGAATGTAGCCTGGAGGGAATGTTGTCCAAGCCAACAATGACGACGCAAGCCACATTTCCTGCTACAGGTTAGCAGTAATAGGGCGGCCCCGGTGGTCTTGTGGTAATGGTACTTGGCTGCTCATCCAAAGGTCGCGGGGTCGAATCCCGGCCGCGGCGGCGGGATTTCGATGGAGGCGAAATGCTGAGGCCCGTGTACTGTGCGATGTCAGTGCGCGTTAGAGAACCCCAGGTGGCCGAAATTTCCGAAGCGGTCCACTACGGCGTCTCTCATAATAGTATCGTGGTTTTGGGACGTAAAACCCCAGAAATCAATCAGCCATCTTACGATAGTGCTCAAAACCCGTTTGCTTATATGCAAGTTGTCTAACGAGAAGTTACGTTATTGAAGAGTCAAAAATTGAACGTCGGAGAAACAAGAATCGATCACTTATGATACGGGTTCTTAGATAACTATACATTCCCCCTCCTCAAAAAATAAAAAGAAAAGGAAAAAGCTTCCTGGTGCGAAAATTTGACGCTGGGGACGAACGCAGCCTTGTTCGTGACCTTAAACGACGTCCGCGTGTGTTGTCGTGCACGTAGGCCCTGTTGGAACGAATACTGAGACACAGCTGCAATGCCGAAAAGCGACCAGAAAAATCACAGAACGAGCGACCGGAAACGAGTCAGACAACTACTTTTACCAGATATGTAATTATTCACATTTTAGGGGCGAAGCTCCTTAAAGCGGCACCCGTTCGTCCCTCGTCGTAGTCGTAGTGCGTAACCAGTCTTACACTTTGACCTCCAAGGTGGTGCCGGTGGGAGATTTCTCCTGTGCGTTGTTGAACAATAAAAAATTCGCAGCGTGCGCGTTAACTAAAAGCCGAATTCTTTTGTCTCTCATTCCCCATTAGCAGCCATTGGCAAGTTCCAGTAGGAAACGTTAGTAGAAGTAGAAGTGTAAGTGTTAGCTAAAAGCCGACTTCTTCTGTCTCTCATTCCCATTAGCAGCCATTGTTTACCTCCAAGGTAGTGCCTGGTGAGATTTCTCCTGTGCGTGATTAAACAATAAAAATTTTGTTCAAAACGCCGTTGATTGATGAAATAAACCAACGAAAGACGCCAGATGTTTTCTAAAAGCAAAACGAAAATACGCCAGATGTTTCTAAAGCAAAACGAAAAGACGCCAGCTGCTTAACGAAAGACGCCAGGTGTTTTCTAAAGCAATGGTTTTATATTCAAAACCATATCGCGATACAGGTTTGTCAATCGTTTCACGTCAATTTTATCGGGCGAATTAACGGAAGAAATTTCACGGTTTAACCGATGATTACTTCCAGGAGCTTCGCCCAATCTCATCATCATTCACCTCGTGGATCTGCCGTCAATTTTTTTTTTTTTGTTGTTGTTGGACGGACTATGCCAGCATCCCTTTTGAAATCGGTTCATATGAGTGGTGCTGGCAACAGCGCCATGCTCAAACCGTATTTGAATGTGTGTGAAACAGCTTTATTTTGAGATCCGGCTAGTTGCTGGTCTGGACCAGACCGCTCAAATGAAAGGCTCTTCCTGTTGACTCCCTGGCCAGCTGCCCTGGTGTGGTTCAGCAGCTGAGCGGCGTTTTCCGCCGTAGCTCGCGGAAAGGTTCTGGACAGTCTGCTGATTGTGGCATCCCTGTAGTACGTCACTTAGGGAGGCAAAATTCACATCTGGAGTCTGGGTGGAGTTCTCGGAACATCCCGTGTGGCCGAACAGGGGCTACGATAAGACTGCAAGTTTGCTACACTCTGTCGCCTGTTTCCCATCTAATTTTAGGTAAGGTGGAGGGAAAATCTGCGTCAAGTGGTTTGCGTATGCTGCGCAGTAGTTAGTCTTCGGCATCTCCCGACCCCTTGGGCAGCATGGTGGGTTAGTTCGGCGCGACATCGAGTCGTGCGTCTCGTTCGGGTTGGGTTTTTCGTTGGTCGTAATAAAATTTTAAAGCGCTTTTGTGAAGTTTCGGAGCCTATTACGCTTTAGTGGCTGAAATTAGCGGAAATGCGGAAGGCTTCGCGCATGTATGATACTATAGAATAGTGAGTTTTAGTATATCGGAAAGCAGTAACGTAAAGATTTAGCGTAAAGGTTAACGTTACGGTAAAGCTGGGTGCACTAGCGGCACAAACTAGACTTTTAGTATAGCGGAAGAGAGCGAAACGCTAGAGCTAACGCAAAGGCATGTACGGCGACAACTACACCTTCAAACAACTCTTATTAAATCACTAAGTGCGCCACAAAATCATTGAGCCAGTATCATGTAAGTGTGTTGTTAGTGCTGTGTCGGCAGACCCGAAAAACATCGCTTCGTTTCAAAAGGCCGCCATCGAGTCTCCTTTCTGACCCGTACTGCCTCTCATTTCGAAGTTGCGATGACATAGGAGCGCTTAATTTATACTTTGGAAGACAGAGAAGCTACACAGGCAGTCCATGTCGTCGAGGCTATGCCGTATACGAGAAATTTCGCCGACATTTCCGCTTTGAGAAGGCGGATTTTCCACTTGTCATCAGTGCCCCGGAGCTTCTGCAACATTTCTCCGGTGCCCAGGGGGTGCGCATCTGTGCATGTGCCTGCGAAGGCTGGCTTATCCAAGTCGCCTTTGTGACTGAAGGAATACTTCGCCAAACAATACTGTCATTTCAAGCATTATACATACAGTAATGCACCACACTACTCGTCTCGGCTTTATTTAATTGGTTGTAGCTTGAAACAGCCGATGTACAAAAAGAAAAAAGCTCCGGTGGCAGTGCCGCCATCTCGACGAGACTGCCGTAAACGTGAGCAAAGCGACATGGCCTCTGAGATTTCGAGCGCCGGCACGCGCGGTCTCGAAGGCCGCGAAAGCGAGTGCACTCACATTTTAAGCCTTGTGTGCCGCTTACTGAGAGCGTATCTTGAAAACGGCGACACATTGTCACCAATACACGGCTGGCGAAGCTTAATTAGCCAAACCTAAGGCAAATAAGAACATGAGCGGGTAATGAATGAGCTTAACAATGCATGCCGATGTCCCGACAGATCTGAAGCGAGTGGTCTCACTTCGACTGACGCCGCCATCTTGCCAGCCGTACGGGTCCCTTTGCGAGCGTTAGCGTTGAGCGATATCTTCCGAAAATAGCGTAGGCACGTAAGGGTATCGTATACGTTAACGTTCTGCGCATGCGCGTTGTGTTCCACGGTAACGTTAACCTTACGCTAAATCTTTGCGTTTGCTGCTTTCCGATATACTAAAACTCACTAATGCTGTTATTCTTTATTCGTTCCTTTGCATGAGGCACTGTATATGTAGTTTCAATTCAAACATCATCATTTAGTACGTTGGTGCCAGGAAGCTATCGCTGATGTTGGCAATCATTGTTTGTATGATTTCGAGTAGAATGCCATTATTTACCCTTGTGTCTTTCTTGTTTTCGTGCAGACCCGTCAGCAAGCCCCAACTCGTCCGATTCGTCAGCGGGCAAGCCTCCGACGTCGGAGGGTCCACCGAAGTCCTAGTGTGCCTGTCTCTTGAACACAGGAACTAAGGTGTCTGTGTGTGAAAAAAGAAGAGTTGTTTCCCATGAACTGGCCCTCCGGCTAGGGCTGCTTCAAGAAGACCCAAGCCACATCAACATGGCGGGGCGGCCCGAAATTCTCATTGGCACGGATCGCTAGCAGTGTCGTTGTTATACCCTTAATGTTTGCTCTGCATTTCACGTACGATATGCCCTCCTGCAGGAGCGTAACCCGAGAGAGGGAAAGAGAGAAGAACAGTGTCTGGACAAAGCGAACCACACTGTGGGTATTTCTCGATGCCAGACGAATGACACTACGCAAAAGGATCCAAGTAACATTCCCGAAAACGTTACTGAGAGGGGGCTAAGTATAATATTTGGACAAGTCCTTGTAAACCCGTGTTTGTACGTGTCGATCACGAATTCTGAACTTAGAACTACAGATCAAAACGCAGAGATTTTGTGCACCCTTTAGCGTGCACAGCAGAATGTGGCAGCGTGTTGGGCATATGTACTGCAGTGTTCGCCTGTGCACCGAACGTTACTTGTTAAGTGCAGTGTGCTCCCCATCCGATCGCTTTCTCATTTCGAAACGACTTGAGCCTTTTGTTGTTTACCAGTGTCTGTGTGTAGTTGTCGTTGATTCGTACAAGCGTCCACGCAACGCACCGTTCTTGAAGTTCCTCTCTTCCTCAACACACATTCATGACAACGCCGCTCGACACGTCGTATACACTTGCCACAAGGTGGACCCTCCTTCCCCAATGCACATTTATATTTATTTATTTACTCGTTGTTCGTAGCTAAGTGTCGTCAGTAAGCGTACCATCCCGAGATCATCGCTTCGGCTGGCCTTTCGAGTAGGACACCCCTGCACCGCAGCGTTTGAGCAGCTCTGACCATATACTGCGCTCGATTCGATAAACCTGCGGAAAAAAGCTTAAGTTTGTTTCTCAGTAAGTCGAATTTGTGCGTAAATATAAAAACACCAAATTCTGGCACGTATGATGTAAACGTACTTGTCCGTATATGCTGTCTCGTGAGTGTTTTGTTTGTTTGTTTTTTCGCGAAAACGCGTGATCGCGAACCCAAATCGCGATGTTTTGTGGCATTAGTGAAGTGTGGCCGACTTCCTTTTAATGGCGGATATGTTGCGCGGGCAGGGGAAGTGCCAGAAAAAGTGAGACGAAAAAAATACAAAGAAAGAAAAATGCTTGCTTTGAGGTGCTCTTTGTCTGCGGAGCTTGTTGAAGGTTCTGGTTGTGTTTTGTACGCAGAGAAATGGGAGAAATAAACATTTCTTTTTCAGTCTATACGTCGACATGTGCTCAATGTCTGCGCACTCGTCTTGTAAATATTGCACGTAGGCGTTCTAAAGGAACACTTTGAAGGAATAAAGTTCAGCTGATTTTGTCAGTTACGTTTCTACGACATCATGAAAGAACGTTTAGGCTTCTTTAGTGCGAAGGGGGCCAAGATGATGACTAGAAATGGCAGGGCGAATTCTCCAGGCACGTGTTCTCCACATAGTCTCCATAGTCACCACGCACTGGATCACGTGATGGAGGTTTGTTTATTGTTCGTTAAATTACCTGTGTGTACGTCCTCTCAATAAAGATTTAGTTCTATAATGTGCGAACATCCAGGCATAATTCAAGACACAGAAGTAGTAGGTGAGATAAAATGTAGCGATCACAGATTAGTAAGGGCGAATGTCATACTCAACCTAAAGAAAACAACTAAGTTAGTTACTAGAATAAACGCAAGCCTAGAGGTAATCAAAACAAAAGAACAAAGAATTTAAGGTTGATCTGGAAAACAATTTCGAAGCCTTAGACCAAAGCGATGAAGATTTAGAAAAAGTAAACAAAAGTGATCTTTGAAACAGCGATAGAAGTCCCGGTAAAACAAGGCAAGACGTAAGCAAGTTGTTCCAAACTACTAAAGACGTAATAAAAAAAAACGCCAACAAATGAAAGTGACTTCGTCAAAACATAAAATAGAATTCGCAGAATTATCAAAGATGATCTGTAAAGGCAGGCAACGCGATGTAAGAAACTTTAACATGAGAGAAACAGAGAGAGCATTAGAGAAAGGTACCAGCATAAATCGGCCAGAAAAAAACTGCACTTAAATCCTAAAATGCATGCGCTAAAAGACAAAACACGGTAACGTTATCAACTACTTCAATGAAATAGTAAAGGTAGCAGAATATTTCTACTCTGAACTCTACAGCTGTCAGATAGACCATGGAACCTTAGTAGAAATCAAATCGGAGGAGAATACCGAGGTCGCATGTACAACTACCTGACGAAGTTAGAAAAGCCGTCAAAGGCATGTGCCGCTGTAAAGCAGCAGATGAAGACGTTATAACAGCCGACTTGATTAAGGACGTAGGGGACATTGGATCTGAAAAACTTGCGTCGCTGTTCACGAAGTGTATCAAGACATCTAGTGTAACACTCAGCTTCAAAAAGGCTAACATAAGCCAACACACAAGAAAGGCGACATAAAGCAGTTAAAGAACTACAGACCAATTAGTCTACTCCGTGTATTATACAAGCTATTTACGAAAGTAATCTCTCCTAAGATATGAGAAACACTCGACTTTAACCAACCAAGAGAACAAGCGGCATGGTTTCAGGAAAAGTCACTCGACAATGGACCACAGCCAGGCCATCAATCTAACAATTGAGAAGTACACTGAATATAACAAAACCTCTTAATATGTTTTTTATAAACTACGAGAGAGCACTTGGTTCCATTTAAATACAAGCAGTTCAAGAGGCTTCACGTCGGCAAGGGGCACCTGACGTAGACATGAAAACCGCAAGTAACATCCACAAAGATTGCGCAATACTCCTACGTGAGAGGAGCAGAAAAATTCCGATAAAGAGAGCTGTCAGAGAGAACTACCATCTCCCCGATGTTATTATCAGCGAAGCTGCTTAAGATAACCAAAGTCTGTTCTACGACGAAAGGTACGTCTTCTGTCACGAAATACGACCCTTAAAGGGCCTTGCCTAGCAACTAAGCGACGCTACATCTACCAGCGTAACCTTGTATGGCCTCGACATCATGCTATATCGCGTAATATGACGTCACAACGACACGTGATCGGAAGAACAAGATAATGTTGAGGCAGCTGAAGATGATGATAACGATAATGATGACGAAGATGATGAGGATGATGATATATTCACATAACGCAATGTTACGCGAAATGTTCCCCCCAAAATATCACATGACTATCACGCGACATGTTCCCGCAGAAAATCCCTTGACTACCAGGTGGCATGTTCCCGCCAAAAGATATCACATGACTGTCACTTGTGGACCTGTTACAGTGAACTATCATCGGGCCGCTTCGCTGTAATCTGGCCTTGCGCGACATAGCGGAAGCTGCGTACTTATTTTCTTACTGCATGTTCAGAGGACGCGTGTTCAAGCGTCTAGATTGGGAAGAAAAGGGAATTAGAATAGACGAGGAATGTCTCAGTAATCTAGGGTTTGCAGACGACATTGTGCTTTTAAGTAATGACGGCGATAAACTACAAAACATGATGTAAGGACCTAAACAGGAAAAGTGTTAAAATAGGACGACAAATGAATGAAGAGACCAAATGAATAAACCAAAATTATGCTCAACAGTCTCGCTAAAGAGCAGGAATTTAAACTAATGTGTGAACGAATGCGTATATCTACGGCAGTTACTAACAGGGAAGCCTACCCATGAAAAGGAAATTCTCCGGAAAATAAGGGTGGGCTGGAGCTCATGCGGGAGACGTTGCCAAATCATGACTGGAAACTTGCCGCTGTCATTAAAGCAAAAGTATCTAATGACTGTACTCTCCTATTCTCCCGGTACTAACGTACGTTGCAGAAACATAAAGGATAACGAAAAAGCTAGAGTTACTCTATATGCTACCGTAGGTAGCAGAGTTGCGCGTAGGTCCGCCATCTTGGCCAGCAAGCAACCAAAGCTATGCGGCGAAGCCACGCTCAGTTTTTGCAGGCGGCATCCGCAATCGAGCATGGGAAGTTTTCCAACGCTCGTAGAACGCTTTGAAGCCTAATAGCAAATAAAAACGCAGCGACAGCTTAGTGACGAGACAGATTAAAGGCGTTGCTCTTTTTAACACGCGCCACGAGATGCAGAACGATAAAATGTTGTCAGGTGTGTGTGTGTGTGTGTGTGTGTGTGTGTGTGTGTGTGTGTGTGTGTGTGTGTGTGTGTGTGTGTGTGTGTGTGTGTGTGTGTGTGTGTGTGTGTGTGTGTGCTTCACTCCTCGCAACTTTTGACTTGACAGCGTGTGTACACATTGGTTATTCCAGGCGCACCGGCCAAATGCAGCATTCATTTTCCTTAGTGGTTAGTATCGCACTGAGCAGTTTTCAAGCCGAAACCGCATGTATAGGATTATCCGCACGAATGCGACGCGATACGAAATGGGCCGTCGCGCGATGGGTCACATGGTCGGTCACTCGGTTATTGGAAATCTAGAAATGATCGCTTGTCATACAAGCGAAATCCAGCCGTAACAAGCCGGTTCATGTTGTACGTAAGAGATGTCCTGCCGGTAGCCACAGAAGCGCGCTTGCAAACAACTGTTAAGGCTATCTAACACCGAAATAAAACCTATAACGCAATGCCAATTTTCACGGCTTCACGGAAAAAAATTACAGCATATCCACGGAGTGAATGATGATGAGTGGGCGAAGCTCGGGATGTGCATCGTAGATCGTGCCGAGTTCCGGATTAATTTAGTTAACGCGCATGCTACGAATCCTCACGGTTCAACTATGCACAATGCACAAGTGAAATCTCCCACCGGCACTTCATTGCAAGTCAAGATCCAGCGTGTATGTATATATATATATATATATATATATATATATATATATATATATATATATATATATATATATGGGTTTTGCCGGTGAACGCTTCTCCAACGCGAGCAGTCGGTATTTATCAATCAAGAAACTCGCTAGGAGACGCTGCCTGCGCCAACGTTGTCTCTCGCGTTTGCCGGGGCAGTGTCGAGTTTGCCGGGGAGCGCGTGGCTGCCGGCGCTCGCGGCGAGGGCGAGCGCCAGGTGCCACGCGCCGGTGGCTACCTACTACTAACTACTACTACTACTACTACTACATACATCGGGGACGCACGAAATGGCTGCTAATGGGGAATGAGAGACAGAAGAATTCGGCTTTTAGTTAACGCGCACGCTGCGAATTTTTTATTGTTCAACAACGCACAGGAGAAATCTCCCACCGGCACCACCTTGGAGGTCAAAGCGTAAGACTGGTTACGCACTACGACTACGACGAGGGACGAACGGGTGCCGCTTTAAGGAGCTTCGCCCCTAAAACAGTTCCGACTGAAATGCTGCGGGGCTAATCTCTGGCCACTGGGAAAACGTAATATAAAAATACCACTTTCTCAGCGCTTCGAGTTGTCCCGCAACATGCGCGTCTTGAAATCAATGCTCGGAACGCGCTCCAACGCAGACAAAAGTTCCGCTGCGGCGGCGCCGAGAAGCACAAAAATTGGCCTGAACGTCACCTTCTATGCAATGCTCGGTTGCTTCGCAGCTGGCGGCGTTTGGAAAACAAACGCGCAACTCTTTATGTATAATGCGCGCTAATGCGCGCGCGTTAGAGGCGCCACCTTGTGCCACCGGCGGGACCTTGGGAGTCTTGGGCTCTTGGGCTTCTTGGGGGCGATCCTTGGGGCGATCACAACTTTCGACGCAGAGGCATGCGATACGGGCAAGGAGGGTAAAACTTGGATACGGGAACTTCGATGAATTCATGTGCGATCGTGTCTCAATTGAAAAGTAGGCCACTTACTCGCTCCTGTACAAGTGAGAGCTACTTCTTGAGTACGTCAGCCTCTACGATAAACTGCGTCAAACAGCCTCGCGAGAAACAGACATGTGGACGTGAGGCGTCATTCAGCATATGTTACAGTTAATAACATATACAGTCAGTATATTAACTCTATGGCCTTCTTGACACGCGAATTCCGCAAATTAAATGGAATTAAAAAAAAAAAAACTCTGCGTCGGCCGGGAATCCAACGCGGGCCACCCGCGTGGCAGGCGAATATTCTACCACTGAACCACCGACGCCGTCGCCAGCATCATTAACAGCATCTGAACCAATTCTAAACCATTTGACCAATCATCTGACAAAATGGAATGCCAGCAATTTCTCTTGGAGTTGTACATCACCCCCTTAAAATTCGCACGACACCCCCTAATTTACAAAACATTTTAACAATCCAGTGCATCCACCGCTTTACAACCCCACTTGACATTTATAACACCCCCTGGGTATTTGAAAGTTTTCAATGTTCAGTATTATTGGAGGATTTCGAGAGACTGAACGCGCAACCCCCTAATACTGCCAAAATGAACTGATCGCCAGCGTTTATGCAATATTTCTTCGCCAGCCAATCATAGACCCAAACAATGTCGTCGTCATGCGGCCTTTTCAAAATGGCGCCGTGTTTATTCCTTCGGTGCCGGCGGGGCGGAGCGTCCTTGCTCCTAAGCACGGACAAAAATGACTGGAGTCTCAGCGTTCCCATCTACAAAAGGCCGCGCTACAGTTAATTATGCTTTCGTCATAGAGTTAATACATATGTTTCGATCCCTCTTTACGCGTGAAATTGGACTGAACTGGGTTGCTTTGCAAGCGCTTCATCTCAGCTCAATAAAGAACTATCTTTTCCATGTTTCACTCTAATAAATGAATGAGGACAAAAAAATTTATGCACCTGTCCATTCAGTTCAAAGAAGGAACTATTTGAAGCTTCGCGGAGGTCACGGAGTGGCGGAGGTACAGTGGCTGGCGGCTATGGTAAGAGTGTGGGAGGGGCTTCACCAAGGAGGGAGGGGCTTCACTGATGACAGGCCAACATATTAGTAGAATATATACGTTGATGACAGCCAATAACGCTCTGTCATGACAATCAACTTCATCTATGGGCTGAGAACCACTCTTGGTACTTATGTAACCATGCAGGAGCGCTGTGAACTTTTAACAGGCGACCAAAACATGCCCCTCAGCAGCATGCTTGCGCAGTTTCTCTTGGAAATGCATCGCAGTACGTTTGTACGTGTTTTAATATTCGATGTGATATTTGAAGCTAGATTGGATTCGTATTTGAAGGTTTTGATAGTGTCCACATATGTAGACAAACAAACCTACCACGGAAGAGCAAGAAACACTGATATTCGAGATGAACCCTCGGCTTCGGTGCATTCATGGATCGAGTCTCGTTCATTTAAAGCAAAGTGGATCTACTTAAATTTGCTTTAAATATGCAGCGCATTGCTGCAGACAATTATAACTGAAGGCAGTACTATATTTGACGAGTAGATCAACGTTGTTGAGAAGCTACATGTTGAAGTCTCTTTTTTTTAATATTTCTTTTCATAATTCTCGGCAGGCAAAGCCAATTAAGCGCACGGCTTAGATCGTTTTCACAACTCATTGCGTGGCCTAAATAACAAAAATTGCAAGAGCGAGATTGCTTGCGGTCCTCACCTCCCAAGACATTTAAAAAAATAATGTGTGCGTGTGGCGCGTAATGAAGTTTTTCTTTGATATTATGTTTAAATATATATAGAATGTATTTTCGCATGCGAATCCACCCTTCGAGGAAGATCCCTCTTTTCATTCAAATAAATGTTTTCTCTCTCTCTCTCTCTCTCTCTCGATCACACTTTACTTCTGCCGAAAAAGAACACGCGGTTATACTTACGTTATTCAGTTTTGAGATACTCAGTATTATTAGTATATAATGTATATTAAATATACATTACATTCTGACATCAATTAATCTTTCTTTCGACTTTTTTTTTTCTTCTTTTCCTTTTTTTCCCTTTTTGTCGTAAAAAGAATCAGAAGTCAGACTAAGAGAACGCGTGTGCAATTTGTAATTGGTTCTGATTATTACAAGTTAACGAAGATTATATTTTTGATACTATATACTACTGGAACGTATACCAGGTGTACTATACACAAAAGCTGCAGCCACTATAGGGGTGTAGCCAGCATATCATTTCGGGAGGGGTCCGACGTGCCGGTGTGCCGGTGTGTTTTTGCATGTGCATGTGTGTGCATGTGCATACAAACTTCAAAAATTTCGGGATGGGTTTGGACCCCCTCAACCGCACCTCTGGCTACTCCCTGTGCCAGCTATGCTTTCCGTAGCTGCTCTTAATTGTCAGTCGCACGTACATTGTACAGTGCAGGCTATCGGACTTGTGGGGTGGGCCTCAAGGTTATTGCTTCCTGGATTGTAAACAACTCTTTACACCGTGTCAGCGCCATGATTTTTTTTATTTTTTATTATTATTATTTTTTTTTTGCCGAGGGGGTGTTGGGAAGAGGGGAGTGGGCGTCAACCTCACCGTGGCCCACCCCCTAGGCATCGCCCCTCGTTTTACACAAAAGTAATTTAATAATGCAGAGCCCAATATGCTTGCATCAAATACCTTATTATCTGGTCTACAACACGCTGCGTTGCAGAGCGCGAAGTAAGCTTGCGGGTAGATTTTTTGGTAACGAAAGTAAAGAAAAAGGATGCGTCGGCCGGGAATCGAACCCGGTTCAACGGCTTGGAAGGCAGCTATGCTAACCACTATACCACCGACGCTTGCTGCAGGAAGTTTGCATATAGAATAGCCTAGCCCGCTATATATTGCAAGTTTTGCAAACCACGTTATAGATTGTAAAAATGGAGAAAATCAAGCGTAATATTTTTTTGCCAAAATTCCAATGCAAAGTTTGCATTAATTACACACTACAGCAACAGTTAACATGCCAAGGTCAGTCCGAATACGATACGAAACTGCAGCTCATCATCACTGCTGGCCAATAAGTTCGTGGTTTTGTTTTCGTGTTTTCATCTTCCGTTGCGCGCACATTGGCCAAGCGATCGGGTAGGAGAGGAAATGTGCTATCAAGTACGGTCTGACACACAGTCACGCATTGCGTTCGTATAAAGATATGACATAAAGTTCCTGGCTAAGCGCCATCACTGTACCACCCATCATGTTGAAGTTCAACGATCATGTGCGGGATTTCGTTAAAGGTTTGTCATATGTGCGCTTTTTATTCGTCGCGGGGTGTGGTGGGGTCGGACAGACATGAAGTAGTTCGTTATTAAACGCGGTACTGATACTTTGAGGATCACGTATGGTAGTGACTTTGCGCTTCTTTGCTTCCAGATGTCAACACATTCCTTAGTGTAGATTTGCACAATGAGACGCTGTCGCCAGCCGCATCGTCGGCAAGAACGGAACTTCAGCAAAAACTGCAGCGGCTATGTCAGGAGTATCCATGCCTCCTGCTGTCCCTCGACATTACCAGCGCCGAGCAAATGCAAGGCTGGAAACTTCCTCGGCCTCTTTCAAGCCCACATCCTTACATCGACATGCAGGTTGGAGCCGCTCTAGCGCCGCGGGAGGTTGCAGTAGAGAAGCCGACAACTACGGATGATTCAAACGGTACGTGTTTTGGTAGCCCCATGGCAGCGCTATGAGGAACAATTCTTACTTGTGATACGTTCCCCGAATATAAAGTCAGCGTTGTGTATGCATGCTTTTAAATTTCCAACTTCGTGTAGAAACTGAATTGTGCTAGTACGCACTAAATATCTTTCAGTCCTGATATACATCTATGTACTGTTTTAGATCACAGTAATCCGACCTTACTTTGTCAGTAAAAGCCTGCTGATATGTACTCTGCTGGAATTATTATTATTATTATTATTATTATTATTATTAGTAGTAGTAGTAGTAGTAGTAGTAGTAGTAGTAGTAGTAGTAGTAGTAGTAGTAGTAGTAGTAGTAGTAGTAGTAGTAGTAGTAGTAATTCTCTCGCAGATTATGTTTACTCTGACGCTGTGCTACCAGAAGACACCCCTGGGGAAGTAGCCAAACCAACAGGTGCAGAAACACCAAAAGCTGCCTTGTCGAGGACTTCATCAGAGCTTGAAGAACAGACTGAGGATGGTAAGCGTACATGCAAATACCACCCCAATGCATTAGCTGCAGTGGTGCTACACAAATTCGCTTTTTTTTTATTGTGTGCATGCTTGTTTACTTATCTTACCTTCATGTTATAACCAATAAGAAGGAGAACGCAGGTGCCAACCTTCCAGTAGTTGCTGCCCTATGCAGCTAAAGAAAGCATGGAGGAAATTTTCTTATGGTTTTTAATTGAAATATGCAAGTGCTGGCTCTGTTTCCTAGCTGTCTTATTCAATTTCTTTTGCTCTTTCCTTATGCTCTTAATTGGCCTGTATTGAATTTTCTTATTGGTTGTATCTGCTACGAAAGTGTTAATGTTATTGCAGGTTCCGTTGTTGACATTCCAGCAAGTGAGATGTCGAAGGCTGACAAGACAGGCTTCCTTGAGAAAAAAGGAAAAGGTTTGTACACACATCTATCAATCCGTAAGCTGGAGTGCTGCGCATTATAGCACCTCTATTGTAGTGTTCTTGATTTGTTTACAGGCTATATGGAGCCAGAGCATTATGTAAACCTGATAACTTTTGCACTGACAATATTGGATATTGTGCAGAGAGGCTGGGAGGCCTGCTTAGTCCATTCCAGAAGCGCTGGTGTGCTGTCCGTGATGGCTACCTCTTCCTGTATGAGAAGCCAACTGACAAACGTCAAAAGGGGCAGATAGCACTAACCATGTATGAGGCCCGGCCTTTTGTCTACGCCTCCAAAGATGCTTCCAAGAAGGATGCTGCTTTTGAAATCGTCTGTCCTGGCAAGAAAACCTATCAGGTTAGAGTTCAGTGTTTTCTTTTTGTTATGCTCTGAAATTAAGTGAAGAACTTTTTGTTGTGTTAATCTGGGCTGTAACAAAGGTGGAGGGGGGGGGGGGGGGAGAGGGAGAGAGTTTAAGGTTTATGATACCCCTCTGAGTTATTGTTACAGCAGCATACGGTTTAGCACAGCTTACTTTACATGTATATGTTGTATGTCATGACGCACACATTTGATGGCTCTATAGGCCACCAATGTTCTTAACTACGCACAAGAATAAGTGAATGCTTCATAATGTCCAGCACTGTCACTGCAAAATTCCCTTAAAATGCAATTGATTCCTAGGTACTGGTATTCCTTGGTGGTTTTCTCGCACCAGATTTGCTTAAAAAACAATCTAGCAGACATTCAGCAAACAAACATTTTTGAAGTGCTATATAAATAGTACCAGATTCCACGAAACATACTTCAAATTTTTGAGGCCGTGTTGTTTGACATTTTCAAAGGCAGGAGTGTTTTAAACTTGTATATCTGACCTCACAATACTTTGCCTTTATGGTTTTACAAGTCATCTTGTTTGGAGACGCCTCTTATAGATTTGTCTCTTCAGTTAAGCACTCCCTTTAGTTGTGCTTTAGATGTTCTATATGACGAAAGAATGTGGAATATACTAAACAATGTTAGCATAGTTCCAGGTTGCACTAGGACCCTTAAATGATGTCTTTCTGCATGGGCTAGTTCCAAAGCCATGCCATAACTCTGTTTAGACTTTTCAAGTGCAACAAGAAGTGCTGGAAAATGTGTGGGCCTTTGTTGTAAGCCTGCAGGTAGTTCTGAATGATAATGCTTCATTGTGCCAAGACTCAACAGTGCGGTATAATCTTGGTGACACTTAACAAAAGGTCAAACGATTTAACAAGGATCACATGTGCTCTGTGCTCTTCCCAGCTGTGGCTGTTACAATTCAATTTCAATTACATATCTTGAATTTCAGTTCATCGCTTTCAACACAAAAGACATGAAGCAATGGATTTCAGCCATTGAAAAGAACAGCCAAGTTCCTTCATCCACCTCATGTAAGTCACCCTAAACTTATCATTCACCCTAAGGCTTTCAGTTTCACTTTCAGTTTTGTTTTTTTCAGTAAGTAAACATATGTCATTGGAGAACACAAGACATCTCGGCACACACTGCAGTTACAAAACAGATGACTCCAATTCTTTATGCTGGACCTTGCAAGGCATTGTTCTTAAATAGATACATGCAACATTTCATTCATGAACTACACTTTATTAAAATAATCATACTTTGTAGGTGTGCTAGTGAGTAAAGCAATTTTATATTTTGTACTACATTGTAAAAGCAGATTTATAGAGAAGTTTAAATTCATGAACATCTCCTAGGGTTTGTGACAAGCTCCTTCAAAACAGTGGTGGCATTGCAGTGCCACTACTGTTCATTACGATAATGAACAGTGGTGGTATCACGATAATAATAATAATAATAATAATAATAATAATAATAATAATAATAATAATAATAATAATAATAATAATAATAATTTCATAAAACAGTGCTTCATTCATATTGTCTAGGGTGTATTTTGCTGATAGGAAGGTCGTAGGGGTTAGACCTGTATTTTCAGCATGCCCTACAGGACAGTTCTGGCTATTCACAGTTTCTCTTCCTTACGAAAGACCTGTATTCTATTTCTACCCTGAGCATTGAAGCGGAACCTTTTTTATTTTTAATTACATTAAGGTATTTCATGTTTCATGCAGCTCGCTCATTTCCTCACTTAATCAGTTGTATAGTTTTTTCAGTCAAAATCAGTCTGTTACTGTTAACAACTACTCATGTTCAACATCTCCCGTAACTTCCAGCATCCCTCGGGGATCGATGTTGTGCCCACTACTTACTTATATCGATGGTCTTCCTAAGTGTAACATTTTAGGGGCGAAGCTCCTTAAAGCGTGGGTCGTGCGTTCCCGGTGTATGTAGTAGTAGTAGTAGGTAGCCACCGGCGCTCGGCTCGCCCTCGCCGCGAGCGCCGGGAGCCACGCGCTCCCCGGCAAACTCGACACTGCCCCGGCAAACGCGAGAGGCAACGTTGGCGCAGGCAGCGTCTCCTAGCGAGTTTCTTGATTGAGAAATACCGACTGCTCGCGTTGGAGAAGCGTTCACCGGCAACCCATATATATATATATATATATATATATATATATATATATATATATATATATATATATATATATATATATATATATATATATATATATATATCAGTAAAAAGAAGACACACGTCGAAAAACACAATGTATTCTTTACGTTTCGGCCGCGGGACCGGCCTTCGTCAGAATATATTTCAGCCATTGTATATCTGACCTCACAATTCTTTGCCTTTATGGTTTTACAAGTCATCTTGTTTGGAGACGCCTCTTATAGATTTGTCTCTTCAGTTAAGCACTCCCTTTAGTTGTGCTTTAGATGTTCTATATGACGAAAGAATGTGGAATATACTAAACAATGTTAGCATAGTTCCAGGTTGCACTAGGACCCTTAAATGTATATATATATATATATATATATATATAATATATATATATATATATATATATATATATATATATATATATATATATATTATATATATATATATATATACGCACTCGATCTTGGCTTGCAATGAAGTGCCGGTGGGAGATTTCACTTGTGCATTGTGCATAGTTGAACCGTGAGGATTCGTAGCATGCGCGTTAACTACATTAATCCGGAACTCGGCACGATCTACGATGAACATCCCGAGCTTCGCCCACTCATCATCATTCACTCCGTGGATATGCTGTAATTTTTTTTTTAAATTGGTAGATTTCTTGCAGACTGCTGTTTGCTTTACAACATCACTAATACAAGTTACAGCCAGAATCTGCAAGAGGATCACAATAACATGTCATGATGGCTTTATTTTTTTGTCAGCTTAACAGGTCGAGTGCACATGCTTGACTAGTGTATTCTGAATGGCATGCCCATTTCATCAGTCCTAGCAGTATCTTGGTGTCCACATTTCATAAATCTTTTAGGGAATGTTCAGCTCGATCAGGGTGCCAGGCCTTTTAACTGCTTGCTAGGCTACATACGCTATAACATTTCATCCACATCTCCATCACTGAAGCGTAGCCTCTACATAATTCGTGTAAGGAATAAATTACATATGTACACATCATCTGGAATCCCAACCAAGGTAACCTTAGCCCTACCTTTGAAAGGCCCTGAAAGTACAGAAATAAAAAATAAATAATTGCTGATAGTGCTCCATTCATGTCATCTTGGCTGTATGTACGACAGATTCGTGTATGCGTTCTAGATTAGATAACTCATTTATATGTCTGGTAATTATAGGAGGAAAAAATGCATGGTCATCTTGCATTGTGTGTAAGCCATGTGCAAGATATAAGCAATTGTCCAGATGTTCGTATTTACAAAATGCCTCAGTGCTCTTATCTCTCAGAGGAGATATGCTCATATCATTTGCCCTGGATATTGTCAGTATGAAAGTACATACAGCAGCAATGTCTACTAAACATGAATGCTTGCGTGGGATGTGTCTGTTGTAATAATCACCTACAAAAGATAAAAGCCTTTCTTGTGATAAGCTTGGAAGCAACAATACCATGTTTATGAATGGCTGTGGCTGTTAATTCTCACAGGCCCAGTGAATTTAGTGATATTTGGAATCACTAAATTCAAAGGTCAGTGTGCAACTCTGTGGTAAGGTGAGAAGGTTGTTCTTTCACTAGAAGCAATATTTAGTATGTGCTCTACATATTCTGACATGTTGGTAAACTTAGCAAAATGAAGACATGTACAAATGAAAAAACAAAGCAATCACTCTGCTGTTTGATTCCCTGAGGAAGCCTCTTTCACCATGCAAGAAAAGGCATTTATTTTTGTTTCGTATGGAATACTTGAGTGTTGACTATTTGGCATTATGATATGCATACCACTGAAATAATGCATTAAGTACTAAATTAGCAAATAATGTTAAAATTGTTATAAAGTAATAATGAATTCATAAATAAATTCGGTGGCTAATAACTTTTGACTGAAAAATGAAAGCATATTTTTTAATTCATTTGAACTGCCATAATCATGCCCATCATAAATTGTAAAGATAGAATTGTTTACATTAAGCATAATTAATTTGGGTCTCAAAAGGTTAATATGCTGCACGTGAAAAAGCTACAAAGTGTTTGCATTTAATAAGGTCATGGAGGAGACTTGCCTCTTTATTGAATTGTATGCACTTTCCTTTCAAATTATTTTCTTATTAGCGGGCATAGAATTGGCCTAAATTGCATGGCAGTCATGTCATGCACTTGTGACCAGTACTTCTTTAGAACTTTCATAAGTGAATGATGGAGGGAGGAACAACTCTAAGTCCACTTGCAAATTGTTGCCTGATGAAGACAAGTCCACTTGTCAAAACATAAGCTCTAATAAAATTCTCTATTCTTCGTTTTCAACATTCTCTGCATCAATTGAGAGCCTGTAAGAAATTTCACATGGGAAGTTCAAGGTGACATCAGAAAAAAAAGGGCTGCATGAAACCAGCTACAATATTTACTATAATCTGTTTGATAGTTGTCTGAACTAAAAAAGACAGTTTCACCAGAAAGGCAGAGCAATAAATGCGACAGGAACGCATGGATTATTGTACAGAGTAGGATTAGCAGCTTTAGGGGTGATGTGCTTCCGCTTTGTTCCACCGAACTGCGCGATCGCGTCCGGCATTGAGCTGTAGCGTGACTAACGCATAGGTGCACATTGTTCGTGCTTGTGGGGTGTGGATGCGCGCTTTTCGTGCAGCATGACTAGCCTTTTGCCGAAGCTTTCGGTCAGCGATTCTATTGAGCATTCACTACATGCTACGCTATAGAAACACAGTCGACGAACCACGCGAACAACGTGGTTAGAGTACGGCACCGTCTGGGGAGCTACAAGCAAACATGCGCCTCCTCGGCGGAATGCATCTCGAATTTCTGGCATGCTTTCAGCTTCAAGTGTTGCGTATAAGTACTCTTCCGCTTGCGCTGCAACGAGAACCGCGTCTCTAATGAGAGCTGTGTCTGGGCCGCGTCTCCACTTGTGTTGTAACAAGAGCCAAGTCGTCTGAGGCACGCGTGTGTAGACAGAGCGGTTGTGCATTTGATTCAGTCCGAGTACCCGGTAAATCAATATATGTATATATACAGTGAATGCTTTTGTGGATCCAGATGAGTACGGGCTCTTATAAAAACAGAATAACTTTATTTCCTTTCCAATGCTTTAGCCTTCGACCCTTCTTCAGGGAAACACAAATGCCGGACCATCGGCCGAAACGTTGGAAAGGAAATAGTTCCCGCACGTACGCGTACTATATTATATATATCAACAAAGGATCACGTTGAAAAACAAAACATTTATTGCGACGCTTCGGCCGCGAGGCTGGCCTTTTTCATGCTTAGTAATCTAGTGATTTTGCTCATTGCAAAAAGTGATTCTGCTCATTCCAAGTTCCTTCTCTCTTTTTT
>CM023486.1:110278801-110399179 GCA_013339685.2 Hyalomma asiaticum
AGTCAGGAAGGCGCGCAATAATTAGAGGAATGATGTACGATGCGGTAAAACGCGTTTTGTGCAACTTCTGATCGAGTCAAAATTTCACAAAAAATCCAAGACTATAGTCTTACCTTTTTTGGCATTTTGGGCAAAATTTTGAGAGACCGTATTTTTATTCAGAAAGGCGCGCATTAAGTAGAGGAATGCTCTACGATGCGGGAAAACGCGCTTTGTGCGACTTCTGATCGAGTCAAAGGAAATAGTAGAGAAGGAAAGGCAGGGAGGTTAACCAGTGTATGACAACCGGTATGCTACCCTGCACGAGGGAGTCAAAATTTCACAAAAAAACCCAATACTATAGTCTTACCTTTTTTGGCATTTTGGGCAAAATTTTGAGAGACAGTATTTTTATTCAGGAAGGCGCGCAATAATTTTTGAGAAAAACGGGATCCCGTTCAAATCGAACGAAACTGGCCGAAATACAAGCATATCGTATTTTACTCGATTTTTATCAATTTCCCAAGGCATTTCTGAGAAATGATTTTCATTATTTTCCCTGGGCTATACACTTGCCATTTCTGAGAAAAACGGGGCCCCGTTCGAATCGAACGAAACTGGCCGAAATACAAGGATATGGTATTTTACTCGATTTTCATTAATTTCCCAAGGCACTTGCCATTTCTGAGAAAAACGGGGCCCCGTTCGAATCGAACGAAACTGGCCGAAATACAAGGATATGGTATTTTACTCGATTTTCATTAATTTCCCAAGGCTATATATAGACTTGCCATTTCTGAGAAAAACGGGACCCCGTTCGAATCGAACGAAACTGGCCGAAATACAAGGATATCGTATTTTAATCGATTTTCATCAATTTCCCAAGGCTATAGACGCCATTTCAGAGAAAAACGGGACCCCGTTCGAATCGAACGAAACTGGCCGAAATACAAGGATATCGCATTTTACTCGATTTTTATCAATTTCCCAAGGCTATAGACTTGCCATTTCTGAGAAAAACGGGAACCCGTTCGAATCGAACGAAACTAGCCGAAATACAAGGATATCGTATTTTACTCGATTTTCATCAATTTCCCAAGGCTATAGACTTGCCATTTCTGAGAAAAACGGGAACCCGTTCGAATCGAACGAAACTGGCCGAAATACAAGGATATCGTATTTTACTCGATTTTCATCAATTTCCCAATCTATAGACTTGCCATTTCAGAGAAAAACGGGGCCCCCATCGAATCGAACGAAACTGGCCGAAATACAAGGATATCGTATTTTACTCGATTTTCATCAATTTCCCAAGGCTATAGACTTGCCATTTCTGAGAAAAACGGGAACCCGTTCGAATCGAACGAAACTGGCCGAAATACAAGGATATCGTATTTTACTCGATTTTCATCAATTTCCAAGGCTATAGACTTGCCATTTCTGAGAAAAACGGGACCCCGTTCGAATCGAACGAAACTGGCCGAAATACAAGGATATCGTATTTTATTCGATTTTCATCAATTTCCCAAGGCTATAAACTTGCCATTTCTGAGAAAAACGGGACCCCGTTCGAATCGAACAAATATGGCCGAAATACAAGGATATCGTATTTTACTCCATTTTCATTATTTCCCTGGGCTATACACTTGCCATTTCTGAGAAAGACGGAGCCCCGTTCGAATCGAACGAAACTGGGCGAAATACAAGGATATCGTATTTTACTCGATTTTCATCAATTTCCCAAGGCTATATATAGACTTGCCAATTCTGAGAAAAACGGGACCCCGTTCGAATCGAACGAATCTGGCCGAAATACAAGGATATCGTTATTTACTCGATTTTCATCAATTTCCCAAGACTTGCCATTTCTGAGAAAAACGGGACCCCGTTCGAATCGAACAAAAATGGCCGAAATACAAGGATATCGTATTTTACTCGATTTTTATCAATTTCCCAAGGCTATAGACTTGCCATTTCTGAGAAAAACGGGACCCCGTTCGAATCGAACGAAACTGGCCGAAATACAAGAATATCGTATTTTACTCGATTTTCATTAATTTCCCAAGGCTATAGACTTGCCATTTCTGAGAAAAGCAGGACCGCGTTCGAATCGAACGAAACTGGCCGAAATACAAGGATATCGTATTTTACTCCATTTTCATTAATTTCCCAAGGCTTATAGACTTGCCATTTCTGAGAAAAACGGGACCCCCGACCCCGTTCGAATCGAACGAAACTAGCCGAAATACAAGGATATCGTATTTTACTCGATTGTCATCAATTTCCCAAGGCTATAGACTTGCCATATCTGAGAAAAACGGGACCCCGCTCGAATCGAACAAAAATGGCCGAAATACAAGGATATCGTTTTTTACTCGATTTTCATCAATTTCCCAAGGCTATAGACTTGCCGTTTCTGAGAAAAACGGGGCCCCGTTCGAATCGAACGAAACTGGCCGAAATACAAGGATATCGTATTTTACTCGATTTTCATCAATTTCCCAAGTAAAATACGATATCCTTGTATTTCGGCCAGTTTCGTTCGATTCGAACAGGGTCCCGTTTTTCTCAGAAATGGCAAGTCTATAGCCTTGGGAAATTGATGAAAATCGACTAAAATACGATATCCTTGTATTTCGGCCATTTTTGTTCGATTCGAACGGGGCCCCATTTTTCTCAGAAATGGCAAGTGTATAGCACAGGGACATTAATGAAAATCGAGTAAAATACGATATCCTTGTATTTCGGCCATTATTGTTCGATTCGAACGGGGCCCCGTTTTTCTCAGAAATGGCAAGTGTATAGCCCAGGGAAATTAATGAAAATCGAGTAAAATACGATATCCTTGTATTTCGGCCAGTTTCGTTCGATTCGATCGGGGTCCCGTTTTTCTCTGAAATGGCAAGTCTATAGCCTTGGGAAATTGATGAAAATCGAGTAAAATACGATATTCTTGTATTTCGGCCAGTTTCGTTCGATTCGATCGGGGTCCCGTTTTTCTCAGATATGGCAAGTCTATAGCCTTGGGAAATTGATGAAAATCGAGTAAAATACGATATCCTTGTATTTCGGCCAGTTACGTTCGATTCGAACGGGGTCCCGTTTTTCTCAGAAATGGCAAGTCTATAGCCTTGGGAAATTGATGAAAATCGAGTAAAATACGATATCCGTGTATTTCGGCCAGTTTCGTTGGATTCGAACGGGGTCCCGTTTTTCTCTGAAATGGCAAGTCTATAGCCTTGGGAAATTGATGAAAATCGAGTAAAATACGATATCCTTGTATTTCGGCCAGTTTCGTTTGATTCGCACGGGGCCCCGTTTTTCTCAGATATGGTAAGTCTATAGCCTTGGGAAATTAATGAAAATCGAGTAAAATACGATATCCTTGTATTTCGGCCAGTTTCGTTCGATTCGAACGGGGTCCCGTTTTTTTTTTTCAGAAATGGCAAGTCTATAGCCTTGGGAAATTGATGAAAATCGAGTAAAATACGATATTCTTGTATTTCGGCCAGTTTCGTTCGATTCGATCGGGGTCCCGTTTTTCTCAGAAATGGCAAGTCTATAGCCTTGGGAAATTGATGAAAATCGAGTAAAATACGATATCCTTGTATTTCGGCCAGTTACGTTCGATTCGATCGGGGTCCCGTTTTTCTCTGAAATGGTAAGTCTATAGCCTTGGGAAATTGATGAAAATCGAGTAAAATACGATATCCTTGTATTTCGGCCAGTTTCGTTCGATTCGAACGGGGTCCGGTTTTAAGTCTATAGCCTTGGGAAATTGATGAAAATCGAGTAAAACACGATTTCCTTGTATTTCGGCCAGTTTCGTTCAATTCGAACGGGGTCCCGTTTTTCTCAGAAATGGCAAGTCTATAGCCTTGGGAAATTGATGAAAATCGAGTAAAATACGATATCCTTGTATTTCGGCCATTTTTGTTCGATTCGAACGGGGCCCCGTTTTTCTCAGAAATGGCTTCTATGTAGGGGTAGTGGTATTGCATAGCTGTGGGCTATGAATGTACCAGATTGTTTTTTTTAACCCCGTGTTGTCTGCAAGAACTGCAGACGCTAGCGTATTTCACAGTGTGGAACAAATTTGGGAAAATGTACGGTATTTTGGAGCAGTCTCGGGGGTGCAGATGTGCGCATATTTGTAGGTAGTTCTGGTGCAATGAATATGCAAGTCATTAAGTTGCGTGGATGTTTGAACAAATGTAACTTGCTTAGAGCATCACGTTAACTTATGTTAGTTTGTAGCAATTTTAACACACTGAGTGGTAATACACTTCGTGGCATGTGGTCTAGTGGCTATGGCACTCGGCTGCTGATCTGAAGATCGCGTGATCGAATCCCGGCCGCAGCTGCTGCATTTCGATGGGGGCGAAATTTTGAGGCCTGCGTATATTGCTATGTTAGTGCAACTTAAGGAACCCCAGGTGGTGGAAATTTCCGAAGCCCTCCGCTCCACTATCATATTCCTATCGTGGAAACTGCAGAAATCAGCAATATACTGAGTATTATACAGGCAAACTTTTCTCGCAGGTCTCTATAGCGACCGCGGTGGTGTGTTCGCGTTTGCATGTGTGCCCGTGACGGCACCTTGGTGGACAAATTTGGCGTCAACTGTTTGTTTAATCGCCAGCATAACTGCTTGCACGCGAGGTAACGAACAACGTAAACATAATGAAAGAGTGTAGCCACGCTAGACTAAGCCATCGAATCTTGGAAAGGGTTCTGAAAGGTGAGCTATATCCACGTAGCGCTGTTTATTTTCACTGAGCTCGCACCTTCCTGCACTTCCCAGCGCACAACAAAGTGCTATTACGTGCACTGATTACTGTGCAAACGGTTCGTTAAATTATAAATAAAAGGTCCAGCCAAGCGCGTGTTTTTTGAGGGAGTTTTTATCCGCACTTGCGGAATGAGGAGGTGGGTGGTTTCAGCGCCAGCTTTTTTGATTTCGTGTTTCACATCATGGACACGCCTGCTTCATCCAGCACCTGATCTTTCCCAGTACTCTGCACCAAGAAAATGTTTGCGCCTATTTTACAGCGTAAGCTGTTATGAGAGCACAAGGGTCGTTTGTGCGCCGTAGTTGTCCGCCGCCGCCGCCGCCGGTGTCCGTAACCACTATCGCTGCAAATTTTAGAAAAAATAACCAGGACTGAGGAGTATTCCAACTTGTCCTCTGCCTGGATTCGAATCCACACTCTCAGCGTGGCAGTCGAGCGTTCTACAACGGAGCTACGCCTGTCTTTTTTTTTTTTTTTTCATACATGGTATTTATTACAGTGCGCTAAGAAATTCGCAAATTGCATAAGGCACTGTTGCAGTGACCCAGCGACAATAATCGCACAAACAATCCAAATGACATTGTCAGCCTAAAATACAAGTTCACTGACGGCATGCACATAAGTGTTTCAGGGAGAGTTCAAGATGTGTTGCGCAGCATGGCTGGTAGGGATGAGCACTTCACCAAGATGGGGCACCATTCAGGCCTGACGTCAAGCTCATCGTAGATATCCTTTAGATGCATGGTCATTTGAACAAAATGAGTTATGGATGCAGTGACTGGTTCTGCGTTGCGGTCTTGCATGCGCGTCTTCCACAAGCTATGCATTCCCATAAGAAAGAACATATAAAATGGCACTTCATCCAGGGATGTTGGCAGAAGCTAACGTATAGTATGCGAATTAAAGGCGAAATCTTTCTTTAGAGTTCGCTGAAGGATATCCCAGAACAGAATAGCGTCCTTGAAGTTAATAAAGCAGTGTTATATTGTCTCTGGTACGTCACAAAGACGGCAGTCAACTGAAGAAACAAAAATTACTGGTAATTATGGCGTAGTGGGTACTTGCCTACTTAGCAAAATGGTAAGTTATGGCGCAGGGGATACCTACCACTTCTACTTGCACTAGTTTCCTCAAGCGTTTAAAGTGGCCTCTAAGAAGGTAGCTCCTCCAGCTTACGCTGTCACTGTCTTGCGGTTCCGCGCAGGCCTGGCCCTTTCTTAAAGTTGATTCATCAAATATCTCAGCGTAACCTTAACGCGAACCTTTCTTGGACTACTCACATAACGAACATATGCAGCAAAGCCTCCCGGTCCTTGGGATACCTTCGCCGGACTCCTGCGAAAGACGCTGACTAATGTACGTGTGTTAGCCTATTTCACTTTTGTTCGCCCTCAACTTGAATTTGCTTGCTCTGGTCCCCTCATTTCACTTACTTAACCAACATGCCTGAATTTGTCCGAAATAGAGCCAGCCCGGTTCATCTCGCAAAATTGCAGCTCAATGCAAGCACAACGGAAATTAAGAACTTCCGCTTTGACCAGCCGTCGCAACATTGCACCCTTATCATTGCTTCATAAGTACGTACATAGACCAAAAGCATCACCAATAAATCTGCAAGTCTCTCCATTTATGTCACGTATATATACTGCACAGTCATCTTTCACGCGCATGTACTGCAAAACTAACGCCTCAACTCGTCTGCCCTTCCACGTGCTATTCGCTTGTAGAAAGACCTTCCCGATGATGTGGCATACGGACGGAATATATTCCATAATCACCTCCAATCCCACTTCTTAAACGATTGCTTACCTTCATTCTTGTTCTCATGTGTTGTCGAGGAATAATTTTTTGAGTATTCACCAACTATATAAATTCTCATTGTATAAGCATTATTTCGTTTTATAATGCCCGAGGACGTGTATTATCTTGCATTATTGTATTATTTGTATAATTTCTTAGCCTGCAGTACTTCATTAGGTTGTACAATCCCCTTACCCAATGCCCCTTGCATTGGGTGACGGGATTGCCCTTTCTACATTTTGCGCCTTTCTACACTGCTTTCTCGCCCGTCGGTAGCGCTTTTCATTTTTTAGGGGCGAAGCTCCTTATGGCATCACCTGCGGCCCGTCCGGTATGTCCATCCGCCGTAGCCAGTAGCGTCTCCCGTGGCGCTGTACCATGGAGATGCATGCAAACTGCAGTTGGGTGACGATATACTAGATGGCGCTGGTCGTCATCGCCCTTTCTCGTCTAGTTTCCTAGATGGCGCTGTCCCATAGAGATGTGTGCATTATGGCGGTTGGGTGACTGGACACTAGATGGCGTCATCACGGTGAATATGCTAGAGCTACTCTATATGCTACCGTAGGTAGCATATAGAGTATGCTAGCATAAATATACAGTAACTCTAGAAAAAGCTAGAGATGGAAATATGGAGCACGCAGCGTGCCATGGAAGGAAGAAATTGTAGGTGTAACGCCAAGAGATAAAAAAATCACAGCATATCCACGGGGTGAATGATGATGAGTGGGCGAAGCTCCGGAGGGAATCATCGGTAAACCGTGAACCTTCCGAGTAATTCGCCCAGTCGATCATCATGTAAAGATGTCTTACGCAGCCCCTTACACAGGCCGGAACGCGCACCGCGTTTGCCGACGCCATCTCATGACTGCTGAGAGAGTATAAGGCGGAGAGGCCACAGCGTCTTACACCAGCTTCTTGCACGGGCCGTAACGCGCTAGCACAAACGCGTTAGAAACGCGCAGTCTTTCGTTAATGTTGGGTATTTACTGTCATCGTGGTGCATGTGTCCATGTGAGCTTCGTGGCGTAGTGGCTAGCGCCGCGCGTTCGGAAGCGAGGGGTCCCTGGTTCGATTCCGCGCTTCGGACACAACGTTCGGAATCTTTTTCTCATCGTCCATGGTCCACCAAACGCGATCCGACACGTACGGCGACGATCCAGGAGAATGAGAGGAGCGCTCCCCGCGCAGCAGCCAATCGGAGAGCAGCTGCACCGCCAACGCCATCTAACGTACCTTCACCCAACCGCCATATTGTACGCATGTCTATGGGACAGCGCCCTCTCGGAAACGAGACGAGAAATGGAGATGACGACACAGAGTGCGTACAGCGCCACCTAGTGTATCGTCACCCAACTGCAGTTTGCATGCATCTCTATGGTACAGCGCCATCTATTGTATGCTAAGGGAGACGCTACTGGCTACGCAGGATGCATCGACAACCGAGAACCGCCCAGGTGATGCCATAAGGAGCTTCGCCCCTAAAAAAATTGGCCGCGTATCTCCGTGCTTCGCTGCAAATGCCGTCGAAAGACGATAGCCTTTTACCGGCCGTACTACATGAGTCCCGTTTCGCGTGTTTCTATTCCCCCCGAGGAGTTGCGCAAGCGAGAGGGAAAACGAAGAGACGCGAGGAGAGAAAGGGACCGGCCGGAGTGGCGGGCGGCCGTTCCCTGCCTTCCGTTCGGCACGATGGATGGATGTATATTAGGAGCGTCCCCTTTATAACGGGGCGGTGGCCGGGCCACCAAGCTCTGGCTTTATTTCTTTTTCGTTTACAACCATTTCTTTTCCCGAATCACACATATTTTCACAACTGTCCAGCGCGAGATAAGGGCGCCATCTGGCCATGGTTACGGGAAACGCAAGAAGCTTGCCTAGTACAGGAAACGTCCGCTTTTGCGCATCCTAACAAGCACATAGGGTCTTTAGAATTACGCATCTATGTATTTTCTATTAAAGGAACAAAGGAACACACCGTCCAATACATACGTATTGATGTTGCGCCTCAGATATGCGTAATATTTGCTTTTTGGCCGACTGTGTTCAGAAGTATGAAGGTGGCCACCAGTTCAAGCTGGGTGGTCGTTGAGGAAGGGGTTCACCTTTCGCAGCAGGACAGACACACAAACCCACACACACACACACAGACAGACAGACCAAAATTTCTGCGTTGAAGTATCCCAAGAAAGACTATCGTGTTTAAAAAGAGCCAGGTCTGCGCGGAACCGCAGGACAGTGACAGCGTAAGCTGGAGGAGCGACCTGCTTAGAGGCCACTTTAAACGCGCTAGGAAACTAGTGCAAGTAGAGGAGGTAGGTATCCCCTGTGCCCTAACTCTTATCATTTCGCCAAGTAGGGAAGTACCCACTACGCCACAATTTCCGCGGTATTGTAACGTGCAAATCTGTATAAATGCACATCTTAGAGAGTCTCTTGGAGTCGTTTTTTCGAGAACGAACCGAACTCTCGGCCCGGCGTCGACGGCGAGCTGCGGTTTGGGCTTCTCTCTGCACAGCTATTTGTTGTGCCCGATGTTGCCTTGCTGCAGTCACGCGCATAGCTCTGCGATTCGCTTCTGCAGAAGCGGTCCTCACCTTACGAGGAGGCATATCGAAGAGCCAAGTCAGGTTGCTGCGCACGTCGCCTGCCAATTGACGCATGGCACGATACGACAAAACAGCTTCAAAGGGCAGCGCTTCGTGATAATGATGACGAAAATGTTGAAGAAGATTGTTTCATAATGATGACGTTGATGATGCCTCTGTAATGGGTTCAGAGCTCCAAAGCATGCAGCCCTGTGTTCTTTCAAATGATTCCTCGAATTCGTTTTGCAAGCCACTTTCCGCGACGTGTAGTGGCGTATTATTATCCTGCCACGTAACATTACATTTGTTAATGCGATCCCTTGGCAGACGTTATACCTGCTTTTTCTTTTTGTACACTCCTGAAGAATCGTGGCTGTGGAGATTTTGGAAAGAAATTGTTGACACTCTCCGCTTTTTAAAAGCTAGATTCAGATTAGAGTACTTATATACAGTCGATAGAACAACGCAGTCTGCTGCACTCGTGAACGACCTTTTCTCTGAGCCTGCTTACCGATTGACATATTTGTCTTTATCTGGACATGATGTGTTTTTCCGTGTACGTAAAATATGTGTATCACCCGCTGCGAAAACGTTTTTCTTCAAGCTACACACGGGTACGTTACCTGTGAAGACTTGGCTTAATGAAAAAGGAATACATGTGCCTTGGTCAGTAAACTGTAGACCTTGCAGTCAGCCTGAGACAACTGAACATTGTTTTATTCTTTGTCAAGATGGCATTTCATTTCTGGGACATTCTCAAGCGAAACATTAGAAAAGAACTTCCCCTCACACCTCACGGTATTAGGTTCCTCTCGTTCAGGAAGAGCAGCAGTAATACGCCGTATGATATGGTCATGTTGTTAGGACTTTATGCCCTCTGGAGGAGACGCATGATTGACAGGCATGCTGAACCACCTCGCTCGACGAAGTCTGTGTTCCGAGAAGAGGTTGCCGAAGTACGCAGTGTGGTTGAGACTTTGATCCTGTTCCGGACTTACTTTCACTTCTGGACGCTTGTGTCTGTCTACCTGACTTTTGAAGAGTCTGTGAGCTTAAAAATGCAAAGTGTGTTTTTTTATACTAGAGTGTAATTAATATGTGTGCAACTGTATAGTACATTTTAAACACATTTTAAACGCATTTTTAAACGCACTGCATGTTTAGAGGAAATCTTTAAACGTCTAGACTGGGAAGACAAGGGAATACGAATAGACGGAGAATATCTCAGCAATTTAAGATTCGCAGACGATATTGTGCTCTTTAGCAATGATGGAGACGAACTACAAAACATGATTGATGACCTAAACAGGGAAAGTATTAAAATTGGATTAAGAATGAATAGGCAAAAGACCAAAGTTATGCTCGATAGCCTAGCTAAGGAACAGGAATTTAAAATCAACAATGAACCCTTACAATGTGTAAACGAATACGTATACCTGGGACAGTTAATAACAGGAACTCCTAACCATGAAAAAGAAATTCTCCGTAGAATAAGGTTGGGCTGGAGCGCATTCGGAAGGCATTACGAAATCATGACTGGAAACTTACCGCTATCACTAAAGCGAAAAGTATTCAATCACTGCATTCTCCCAGTACTAACGTACGGTGCAGAAACGTGGAGGATAACGAAAAAACTAGAGATGAAACTAAGGAGCACGCAACGTGCAATGGAAAGAAAAATATTGGGGGTAACGCTAAGAGATAAAACACAAGCGGAATGGATCAGCGAACAGACAGGAATAGCCGATATTATCATATCAATTAAAAGAAAGAAGTGGACCTGGGCAGGGCATGTCATGAGGAGGAAAGATAACAGATGGACAGTAAGAGCAACGGAATGGATACCAAGAGAGGGAAAACGCAACAGAGGCAGGCAAAAGGTTAGATGGAGCGATGAAATTATATTGTTTGCGGGCATAAAGTGGAACCAACTCGCTAAGGATAGGGTGGATTGGAAATCGTTGGGAGAGGCCTTCGTCCTGCAGTGGACCTAAACAGGCTGATGATGATGATGATGACTGAAATATTTCCTTGCAATAAAGAAAAAGAACAGGCGTAGCTCAGTGGTAGAATGCTCGACTGCCACGCAGTGGGTGAGGGTTCGAATCCATGCAGATGACGTGAGTTTGAATCCTCCTCGGTTATAATTATTTTTTTTTCTAAACGTTTCGCGATAGAGGTTATGGACACCGGCGGCGGCGGACAACTACGGCGCCAAATACGGCCCTTGTGATTTCATAACAACTTACGCTGTAAAACGAGAGGAACTGATCAGGGAACAGACAGGAGTAGCTGAAAGAAAGAAGTGCACCTGGGCAGGACATGTCATGCGGAGGGCAGACAACAGATGGACAATAAGAGCGACGGAATGGATACCAAGAGAGGAAAAACTCAACAGGCAAAAGGTTAGATGGGGCGATGAAATTAAGAAATTCGAAGGCATCAAGTAAGGCCAACTTGCTCAGCATAGGGCAAACTTGAAATAGTTTGGAGAGACCTTCGTCCTGCAGTGGACCCAAAATAGGCTGGTGATGATGCTGATTACGAAGATGAGAGGAAGCCCTCGCCCTGTGATGTGATCTGGTAATCCAAATGCAATTGCTGTCGTTTTCCACTGATGAAGTCTTCGTATCTTTGCCCTAAATACATTTAAATTATGTTTAGGAGCTCACCCAACTCTCTATTCTTTTGTTATCATAACAGACACTCTAACAGACACTCTTACGAGTGTCTTTGTAGTCGCAATTTCCGTAGCCCTCTTCTACTGTGTGCCTCATAATCATGTTGCGGTACTGGTGCATAAAACATCGTCAATTATTACGATATGTATGTATGACGAGGATGGATGTGGGAGCTCTGTTTCGGCTCACTATGACGTGATTAAGCGCGCAGTTCTGTTTCGCAAAGTATAGGCTAAACTACTGTCTAAAGAAATAGAACCGGAGTTGCCAGAATGCGAGATTACCGCGAAATCTGTAACACCACTGTGATATAAGCACCTGAGTTCCACTTCGACATTCACAATATGAACGCCTGACTACAGTTTTAATATACTATTTAAAGCAAAATTAACAGAAGACTGAGCGGGAAAATTCTTTATATTCCTAAGTTACAGACACCTCCAAAAAAAGGGCAGTCCTGGTAAGTGGCTTGGACTGTCCTCAAAGTTGATATGGTTATTAATTACACAAGGAGACTCGCAGGAGCCACTCGAGCGTATTGATAGTTTTCTCCAGTACCGGAAAAATGAATTATATCCCAAGGTTACATACTTACCTCCAAAAATGGGAGTTTGGGTAAGTAACCAAAATCCTCGTGGCACAGAAAGGTTCGCACGAGCCGCTCGAGTATATTCATGGAAGTTTTTCCCACTAGCTGAAATGTGCTTCATCTGCCTGTGGCTATGGACTTACTTCCAAAAGTAGAGTTTTGGTAAGTAGCCTGGGCCATCGTCATAATCGACGTGGTCATTAATAATTGCACAAGGGGACACACGTGAGCCACGCCATCTCACAAAGTACCCACCAAGACCACCTAGTCACCCAGCAAATCCATCACAGTTTCCATTGCTGCCAACAAAATGTACAGGATTTCCACTATAAAATTTATGATGGGCAAATGTGGGATCTTTGACAGGGATATGCAGTGTCTGAAATGTATCATTCGGAATAGCCGTAGTCAAACATCGTCAAGAAAATGTGTGCGGAACTTGTGTGTGCTGGCTTCATCTCTTCGGCGCGCCGAACAACTTGCGCGACAAGAACTGTAGGCTAAAAAATGGTGGATGTCGTGCTTTATTTAGTAACGATTGTTGGCAGGCTAGTCGGTGATGCATAACTTCGTCAGCACAAACTTAGTGTCTCGCGTTTGGGCTGTTATACTTAAGGCGGTGTTTTGTTGTTTTCCCCCTTGTGAGGACGTCCACACGTTTCCCCTGGCGAAACACTGCACCCCGTCATCGAACGTCGTATGCTGTTTCTTTATCGCATGCCCCTCTACCGCTCAGCCGCGCGCTCGTCAATCCTGCCTACCACTGCATCAGCGTCGAAGGCACCCTCGTTGCCAGGTTAGTTTAGTCTGGCTTCAATGGGCAAAGTCTGCTCGTGGACGTGCAACAATAAAAACGAAGTGAAGCAGATTGTCTCTTGCTGTAAGGAGTTGCAACAGAAGAAGACATAAAGGAAGACTTCGTTCCAATCCCCAATCCCGTTGGTTTCCAGACATACATGCTGAGCGTGTCAGCAAGCGTGCGGTTGAACCGGTCGCACAGGCCGTTCGTCTGCGCATGGTAGGCTGTAGTCGTGGTATGGTCAGTCCTCACTCACTCACTCACTCACTCACTCACTCACTCACTCATTGATTCATTCATTCATTCATTCATTACAAATACTTTCAAAGCCCAAGGGCATTACAGAAAGGAGTGGTTAGTATAGAAATACAAATGTGCAGAAATACGTTTCAAAAACACAAGTTAACAAAATATCATGTCTTGAATGGCACTTTTGAAGCTCATGTCAGTAATTGCTGCAACGGAGGCGGGGAGGTGGTTCCATTCTCTGCTGGTCTGGGGGATAAAAGAATCGTTATATAGGTTGGTTCGGCAAAGTGGGAAAGCAACCTTAAAGATGTGGTCCACGCGTGGTGAAATGTACTCAGGTTGAAGAAAAAGGTGGCTTTTTAACGCTTCATTTTGATGATAAATTTTGTGAAAGAGACAAAGACGAAGACATTTACGACGTAAGGACAGATCAGGCAGTTGTAGTGTGTTCTTCATCGTAGATACAGAAGCGTAGCGGGAGTAATTGGACAAAATAAACCGGGCGGCACGATTCTGAACAGATTCGGGTGTGTTGATTAGGGCGGTTTGGCTGGGGTCCCAGATGCTGCATGCGTATTCTAATTTCGGGCGTACTAAAGTTTTATACAGAATTAATTTTAAAGAAGAAGGCGCATTGGAAAAATTGCGGCGCAAGTAGCCAAGAGTGCGGTTAGCATTACAGGTTACATAATCAACATGCATTTTAGGGGAAAGGTCGTTCGTGATATTAATTCCAAGATATTTGTAGGAATTGACGGCATTCAAGGGGACTCCTTTAAAACTGTAGTGTGCACTGTGAAGGCGTCGGGTTATTCTCATGACCTTGCATTTACTGATGTTTAGTTGCTTAAGCAACTGCTTGGAATATTCGAAGCATTTCTTTTCCTGCGTTCGCTTGCTTATTTCTCACTCTCTCTCGGAGCATTTTGTTCGTGTTAGCGATCTTGAGTAACATTGATTTCTATCTATCTATCTATCTATCTATCTATCTATCTATCTATCTATCTATCTATCCAGCCTCGGTGCTTTCCAGGTCGTCTCGTTCGCTTGATATTTGCATGTTAGGGTACAAATGTATGACGAAGTATGACGAAATATGACAAACAAGAACGACCGATCTTTACACCACTAACATGATCCACTCAACCAAGTGTGGCTACGCGTGGTGCTCGGCCTGCGGTATGCGTCACAGGTGTTTGAACATTACGCAGCCAACGTCAATCGCAGAACTAAAATAGACATCTAACATATCATTAGAAAGGTACACCGTTTGTCGAAGCTTGCGATTGAAATATAAACATAACAAACATACAGGCACGCATGCAAAAAGCGGAGGAGTCAGGAGGCATCGAACCCGGGCCCCTGATATGCCAAGCAGGTACGAGGCTGCTCCTCCCGCATGGTGTGAAGCTATCACACCGGCAGTTGCGATGATGGCGCTCGCGCAACGTGATTTGAGCTTCTAATGTGTTTTATATAAGCGCTATATAGCAATGTAACAAATTAATGCAAGTGTTTTGCTCTCACTTGGCATGCATTTGTCCATCCTTGCTCTCCCGTAGGTAACTTGCTTCAACAAACGACGCTTATGACGTAAAGTCCCTGAAGAATAACTAAGTTTTTTTAGGGACTTTATTATGACACGAACGTCGTAGCGTGCATTTTACTTCCAGAAAAGAAAGGTTTGTGCTGTGCGCTGGCATGAGTGCCAACGACACGTCGTAACATGAGTTACCACTCAGTTGCCATAGTCGACGTTCCTGGTTAGCCCACGTTAAAGGGGTCGTGAAAAGAATTTGGAGATGCCGGTTTGTAATTTTCACTGCTTCAATACGCATTCGACAAGCCGATTCCGAAATATTTCGGCGAAATATTCAGTGCACATTTAACAACGCCCGTCTTAAATCTCAGCTTTCTTGCGCTCCCGAAACGACTATGCGACACCACCAGCCGGCGTGGTACTATTTGGTGACGTTGAGTTAAGATATTTTTAAGTTCAAAGGCACAGTGAACTCGCGTTTGCTCTAAAGGAATCGATTTACTTGAAAGCTAGAAAGGAAGAAAATACTTGGAAACCGTGCGGTGCCACCATTCGGAAGAAAAGCGGCAGCACGGTTTGTTTTCCCATGGCCTCCGAGGGCGCGCCAATCTCGGAGGTATGACGGCTACTAAGATGACGTCATCTGCAGAGTTGAGGGGAACGCACGCAGTGAAACCGAAACCGCGCTTTTTATCGCTCTAAATCAACGCACACGGTGCAACGGAACAATGCATATTGTTGATTGGAGGGTCAGGATCCCAAATACGCACTTAGTACAAAATGTTCAGAAAACGTTTCACGACCCCTTTAAATATGCACCCACTCATGCTCTTTGCACAAAGACCTTAATCCTACGCGTAAGAATTGGCTTTGTGTCGAACAATTCGTCGTAGGTAATTTCATCGCTGACTGCTTCGCATGACACCGATTAAGCGTGGGATTTGCGGCATATCTGTTTTTTTTATTATTGTTTCTTGTGATATTAGCTGCATGCGCAGCTTGCATCTCCATGCGAGAAATGTGTTGGTGCCCCAAAACGGCTTGAAACAGTAACTTCCTCACTGAAACCGCGTGTTAAAGGGTAACTACGGCGGTCTTTTCACCATATTCTGATATCGTTGTTTTCAAATGGTACTGATAGTTCTGTAGCAGGCAAATAATCAAATGAAAATGTGTTCGAACTGAAACAGAAACGGATAGACGCTTCGCGCAGCGTATGCGCTGACGTCACAGCCTTCCAGCCATCAGGAATACGGAAATGGTAGCAAAAAAAAAAAAAAAAAATTAGCAGTGGCTTAGCTCGGCTATGCCAGAACATACGTAGCGTGAGCAAAGGTTCAGCTGATTTTTTTCGTCGAGCATTATATTCACGCTGCTCTTCTGGCATCTTTGCTTCCGTGGTCTGCCCATGGTAGCCTGCCCCGCCACGGTGGTCTAGTGGCTATGGTACTCGGCTGCTGATCCGAGGGTCGCGGGATCGAACCCCGCTGCGGCAACTGCATTTCGATGGAGGCGAAATGTTGAGGCCCGTGTGCTGTGCGATGTCAGTGCACGTTAAAGAACCCCAGGTGGTCGAAGTTTCCGGAGCCCTCCACTACGGCGTCTCTCATAATCAGAGCTGGTTTTGGGACGTTAAACCCCACAAAACAACAACATGGTAGCCTGCAATGAACTGAATGAGCTGCTCTGCTCTAGCAACCGGCCGAGCCATCGCAGTCACGGACACCAAACGCGTTCGGCGCGAGCGCGGGGAATGCGTTCGGCGGCAGCTGTACGCGACCCACTAACGCCTGCTTCGCTCGTCCTGTCCACCTCGCTGCGTTGCGCAACACTTTCTTTTTATCGGTACAGGCACGGCCGCTTGATCAGCAACGCACCACGTGCGTTTTTGTTGTTGTTTTTGTTGTTTTGTGGGGTTTAACGTCCCAAAACCAGTTCTGATTATGAGAGACGCCGTAGTGGAGGGCTCCGGAAATTTAGACCACCTGGGGTTCTTTAACGTGCACTGACATCGCACAGCACACGGGCCTCAACATTTCGCCTCCATCGAAATGCAGCCGCCGCGGCCGGGATTCGATCCCGCGACCCTCGGATCAGCAGCCGAGTACCTTAGCCACTAGACCACCGTGGCGGGGCACGTGCGTTTTTATCCAGCGGCCGTGGTAGAGGCGAGGGACGCGGCGCAACATCAAATGTGCACATGCGCCGTGCTTCCTTCGCCGTGCGCCTCTTCTCTCCACCGTGCTATGCTGCCTTGCCTCTGGAATACGCAGACCGGTGAGGCGCGCGTGGCGGCGGCCGTGCCAGTTGTGCGCCGTGTGACGTCACTGCTCCCCACGCATGCGCAGCACGGCTCTCCAACAGCCACGCGAAACTGCTCAACCTCGGCCAGTGCAGCTCACGCTACAATATAAAAGTCGTGAAAGTCGTGAGTTATGTCAGGTGGTCTCAACTTGAGAGCAACGATTTGAGCGCTGGAGTGGCACCGTCTTGCTCTTGACCGGCGGCCTGCTCACGTAGGCAGCATTGAAGGTAATCACTTCAAAAACAGGGTGACCTGTGTGGGAACCTGCTATAGATCTGTAAAATTAATTTTTAGAACAGCTAAATGACTTTCGACCGCCTGGCTTGCCACATATTGCAGTATCGGGCAGAACATAAATTGAAAATTTCGCTGACATCAGCACACACTGAAAAATCGCCGGAGTTGGCCTTTAAACTGGTACAACACTCGAAATATCATGAAGATTGGGAAAAACTGCTATTTGCTTGTTAATGCGCTTCAAAACACAAGAAGTCATATTCATCATGAACAGTGTGCCTATGGGCCCTACGGTAAGACAGTTATTCACATGGATTGGCATCTCTGTTCTACAAGTCTGCTCACAAGTGCATTACAAAGACTCGTAGCAAAGGCAAATTAGGTACTAAATATTTATACACCTGTACTTTGAAATTCTCCCATGCATGTTAAATAGTTATAGGCTATGTTTTCTTTTGTTGCATATTGATTTTTCTCATGGGCACCATTACGTTGAGCTTTTAGACCAATGATTTCTAGGTTTTCATAGTTGTGATACCAAATTAACAAATTCATCAAATGGCAAATGCATCTGCAGGATTGTCCTTACCTGTGAATATGCCGTAGTCGGTGCATTTAGTGGTCATTGATATATAATGGCAACATTACTTGAAAACAAGCTCTCGGGAATTAAATTCATCTTTTCAGTTTCCTACAAAGGCGAAAGCAATGCGAGACTTTTTTGCCATGCCTATTCCAAGTACATTAAGGGGCATTGATGATTTGGTTTGACTGATTTGTAGGCTTTAACATCCTAAAGCCAGCTCTGATTATGAGGCGCCGTAGTGGAGGTCTCCGTAAGTTTCGACCACCTGGGGTTCTTTAACGTGCATTGACATTGCACAGCACACGGGCCTTGACATTTCGCCTAGAGCACTGCACGGGCCGACTTTTCCGGCCCAGGCCCGGCCCGGCCCGAAAGCGCCGTGCTCCGGCCCGGTGTTTTTTTTTAAATACGGCCCGTACCCAGCCCGGGCCCAGAAGGTTTGGGCCCGGCCCGGCCCAGCCCAATCGAACCAATTATTCCATTCCTTGAGCACAAACGAGGCACTGTCCAATCTTCTCTTATAGTAAGATATCAGCCGCACTCAAGATAGTTTCTGGAGAGTGCTGTGAGAACTTATGAGTGTCACGATTTGCACTGGTACTGTGTTTACCTTTGGTTAATTACACCCGTAACACTTGCGAAGGAATTGCAGGGGTATATATGAAGAGGCATAGCTGGCTGTCTCATGCACGCATAACCGTGCAATGTTCTTATTTCATTTCATAGAACAACTACAACATACAACGCCCACATAAAGTGGAAAAACGGCTGTGCTCAGTGTTGTGGAGATACAACACTTGGCTGTGGCTGTGCTCAGTAGTCTGTGGCAGTACGAGATGCCTATATGCTCCTTGCTTGTTTCGTCAGTGTTTGAATGCATTGTTAAACTGTGTGTGCGTCTTCTATATATAAGGTGCTGTCTAGAACGCACGAGCAGCCTCATCCACTCGATGGAGCCGCTCACGTTCCCAGCATGAATATCTCTTCTTCTGAGCCTCCTATGACAATAATGATGCACTAGTGAAAGTTTTGGGCACGAATACGCGTGTTGTACACCGGCAAGTATGGTACACATGCTTCACACTACCACGTGCGCTGTGGTGGCTAATGCTCCCACTCTCTGGGAATTTATGTAGTATATATGTAGGCTGCTTTTACCGCAGCCACTGCACTGTTCAAACAGTGAGTGGCTGACATTTGAAGCAGCAGATGTTTCTTTGTTAATATAAAACCAAGGTTATGCTTCTTTTGTGAATGCTGTGGTGCGTAGTTTATGGTACTTTAGAATAAAATATGGACATATTGGCCACACAAGTGGACACGACTAATACGCACTAGCTAAGATTTTGGAAAAGAAATGTGCCTTATATACAGGAAAATATGATACACATGCTTTGCACTACCATGTGCACTATGGTGACTACTGCTCCTTTGTCCCCTTTCTGGGAGTTTATGTAGTGTGTTATGGTATAAACACAGGATTTGCTTGCCAATGCCCCTCATATTTAAGGTGGCAGATGTGGAATGGTACTATTAGTTTCTACTTAATGGCATCCTGTAGGTATGCAAATAAATTAAAACAACATAAGCCAACACAAATCTATTCAAGCACTCAGAATGGTCCTACTACACGGTCTCAATGTCTTTTGATTTATGCTTGTGGCTGTGTCTACTCTTGTGATGAGACCGATGATGCTTCTTGTGCTCATGACGCTCTGCTGACCTGCAGGCCCGGAAAGATGGATGTTAGTCTCCACTCCAAAAATACAAATGATCACAAATGTTCTACAGCCTGCACTGTGTAATGTGACTGCCTTCAGTTCACGTTACAGAACTAAAACCTGCTTTGACACATGCGAACTCATTCTCCAGATAAACAACATTCTAGTATATTTGCATATAAGTTTGAAATACTACACTATTTGTTCTCTAAAGTAACAGTTAATTTATACTGAAGACAGGCTCATTTAAAGGGAAGAGGAGCAATGTATATTGGGGTACTTTTGGTAAGAACTGTGTACAGACATTTCAAGGTTCCTTTCTTACCGGTAATACAGTCACAATCAAATGGAAATCAGAAATTTCATGTCTATATTATTAAGTTAATAGATGTCACCTGTGTAGGCTGTGGTGGTAAACAGTAGCTTTTCTACTGTAAGCATCACAGGCAATGTTAGCCTTCCAGCTTTTTTACAGGTATTTGCTGCCCCTTGGCTACACTAGTACAGCACACCGCATCACATACACAAAAAAAAAAAAGCACAAGTCAACACTTGCCAATGAAAGCTTATATGAAATCAATACAGTCGACCAACATTTCGAATGCTCTCGGGAACGTAAAAGCATCCGAAAATTGAAGTGGTCCGAAAAAATGAATGCGTGAAGAAAATGCAGAATTTCACCAACATTTTTCTCATAAGAGGATTCAGGATCAAATACCATGCTTCAAAACCACAATGCAGCTGGTGGGTTTGGTGAGCATGCAGGCTGCATTGGGGTCACAACTCAAGAAGTCCCACCATGTATCTGACGATGTGCTCATTATACTGAGACAAAATGAAATCACGGCCCTTCAGCTTTCCTGCTGTCAAGAATGATTAATACGCCATTTTGAAGGCAGGTGCGCAGCCAACACATGACATCCGAGCGAAACTGCATTCTGCCAAAAACTGCAGTTGCGTTGCCATGTTTGTCGAAGCCAGCTGTCACACTCACGAAGTACACGTGCTGAAACCACTGCAGACCAAAATCGCAGCTGCAGTGATCATGAATGGCAGTGATGCAGCAGTGAAAATGACACACACGACCAGTGCATTTGGTGCCCGAATGGAGGCATTACCATTTGGTCTTAAAAACCATGGTCGCTACCGATGTGATTGTGCAATGACAAGACCGAACTCAGAAAGTATGTATGTGCACGCCCAATGCACCAGTGACTCGAAGCCATATTGCTTTCTACAAATGCTGCGGAGCAACTGTGCCAGGCATAATCACAGATAGAAATGACACAGTTTAGAAAGGTACATACGAGTGCAGCCGGCGCACATGGAGTCTAAGTGGAACTACAGCTAGGTTGCTGTCCACAGTGGACAAGAATGTGCTAGCTATAATCACGATCATCGACAGTGCCTATGCAGCTCCGAAACTTTGTAGCCAACGCAGCGGTAGTTCAAAGTCAGTAATGTCATAAGTCACGAAGTGTCTTAGCTTTTCTGTCGTTCGCTGATGACTATGGCAGCACGGGATTCAGCACCCTCGGCACTTCGTTTTCAGTTGGCCTCTAAAGCACACAATGCAATGTGCATTCATGGCTCTCTGTGCTCGTCATGCTCTGAAGGCTGTGCGAACAGTTCAGTGTGCAGCCGATTACATCTGAGTCAGCAAGAGTTCGATGCCAATAAACAGTGCATGTGCTTATAGGGACCAAAAGACAAGTCATAATACTCATGTTTTCTGAACCTGTGTGGTCTTATAGATAAAATTTCACTGCAACAAAATTGCACAACTATGAATCTCCTGTGCATCCTGTCGGTTTCGTATCAACAAGGTTTGATTGTACGCAGTTTTTATGCTTTGAGACATTCCGTCGCGTCAAAAAGTCAGAAAAATTAGACCCCAAAGGGTTTGAGAATCCGAAATTTTAGACTTCCTTATATATTGATTCTATGGGGCTTGTTGCATTGCTGCAGAGACGCCCGGAATATTGGGAATGTATAAAATCAGTTGTTGACTGTACACAGCGCTGAGCAAGCATGCACACTAAATTCAGGCCATCAGTGCATTCGAAATCTTAAAGGAAAGACTGGCAATCTTCAGTGCAGACCCATGAAAAAAGTGACATTAGCACACAGAAACGTGATCACACCCTTATTGTAAAGGTGAATTAACACTAACATCTTATATAATAGAGATCGATCTCCAAAGTGTGAAAGAACCAAGGAAGCGATGATGAGGGTTCCTAGAATGAAATGAAAGCTGAAGTTTAAAGGGGCACTGACACCAAAATTTTCGTCTGCTGTTTTTTCGCTGCAATACGTAGCTGGGGACCTGTTAGCCATAACACGGCACATCATTTGCTCCAGCGCGCGGCAGATAATTATTTACGGCATGTTTATTACCCACTAGTTTCAGTTTTGGTTTGGGAGAGCTCAAAAAACGACGAAGCGCCCGGTGAAACTGGCGCCATCTAGCGCTCGCGATGGAGTAGACGAGTTCGGACACGTGAGCACACATAACTGTGACGTACTTCCGCACGACAACCGCCGCGTGCTCGTTTTCTTTCACCTGTCGCACGTCCTGCGCGTTGTTGTCGCTGTTGCTGTCATCGTTGTTGGGTGGCAACTATTTTCTTGAGGTCTGACGTCGCCGGCAGTCTACTAACGCAGCCGTAGCGAATAAGCAATGGCGGCTATGACGTCATCATTGCTAGCTGCACTGTCGGAGCTCGGCTGCCGTGGTGACGTCGCGGAAGTTGGGGGTCCCCTTCAGGTCACCTTTGCTGCCGTCGATGTCGCGATGTGCGGCGTCTAGCGCTCGATTGCGCATGCGAACTTCAATATTCATTTAAATTATCTTTGGAGCTGTGTTCGCCATTGAGATTTGGTAGATGACATCTGTATGTCCACGAAAATCGATCTCGCAGGCTATCTTAGCAGCGAAATTTTGGTGTCAGTGCCCCTTTAAATCATGTTTGTGCAATCTACACACAATATATTGCGTTTGAATGACAACCAGCTAGGTTCTACCAGTCAAATGAATACGTGTCTGTAAACATGCTCACAGTGTCATGTGCTCCACTAACCTGTCTCTGCTGAGGGGTTCAACAGAAGGTCTTCTATCTATGCTGACATCTTTATTATAGGGGCTACGACTGCGCCTACGTCTTGAAGACTTTGATGAAGCCACAGATGACTCAATCCTATCCCTCCACTCTCGTGCATGAGGCAGCGCTTCCTTTCCAGCATCATCCTTTTCTTCAGGTCTGAAAATGAATGCAACAAAAGTGCGTTTCCTTATGAAATTTATCACAACCTTCCCGGAAGTCAGCAAAAGAGACTCTCAGGGAGCTATTCTCAGCTGCACTAAGTAATCATACTGACTTTCCTTTCCAGTGAGATACCCAACTAGAGTAGAACTTGAGTGATACATTACTGCTTGCTATATCTTTAATTTTTTACTTTCACACAATTGAGCAGCAGCCATTTTATATTCTTAGGGTCAAGTTTCCTACTTGTTACACTGAAAAAGAGTGATGGCCCATTGACGATATGACAGTGACTGCCACATGTTTTGACTGCTGTCAGTTTCTGTTCAAGATGGTTTAGCAGAAAGAAAACTAGCATGAGCTTTCTTGAGCGTCTGTCAAGGCTAACATTAAATTCGAGCACATTCAGTACACGTCACAGGGAAACCCTGGTAAGTTCCACATTCTAAAACAAACCACAGACACCAAATGCTGCATCACGCCTTGTTATCTTAAGTCTCTTCATTACATGCCATATTTACTCTCTCTAAGAATGTGCATGTACCAGTCCTTCATTCTGTTATTCGTCTGCTTTACTTGTGTTTTTGATGAAGATGCATTTTATGTTGAAAGTGCATGGCCATGCATGTTTAAACTTTGTATGTTCATTAGTGTAACAAGTGTTTAAATTATCTCTAATTTACTGTGTTGTTATTCTGAAAGTTGTAAGAAATATGTTTTTTTTTATTCATGTCAGTTAATTCCCACTCATGTTTTTCGGCACATGTTTTTTTTTTTCTCTCTTTACATGCACCTGTTCATGCATTGTATTTGTGCTTTTGCACATTTGCTGATTGTTGCCAGGTGGCAACACAGACCTGCCCAAGCCGTCATGTGGCTTTTTGTCTGCGTTCCTGTTATCTGAACTATGTAGATGTGAAATAAAGTTCAAGTTCAGAGAACCTGCCAGGACACATAGAAGGCTTGCTTGCAGTCACCACATGCAGATTTTCAAATGTATAACTGACATTGATATTTGTCAATATGTCAAAAGCCAAGAGGAGGTGAACAAAGGCAGAAGGGATTCTGCTGCAGCTGTATGTCTCAGGGCCGTTAATTTTTGTTTGCCTACTTCAACGTAAGTCCCACGGAAACAGGGAATGTGGCGAGTACAGAAAAGTAGGTTACCATGCAACACTGGCCCCTTGCACCAAATAAAAGTTAAGTTGGAAACTTCATTTATTGTGGCTAATAATAGCCACAAGTGATGCCATGATGCACTTCACATTTTACCACCCTCAACCACTGACTCCTATAAGGGCCCTGCAACACCCTTTGAACACAGCCAGAAAATACTGCAAATCAGTCATGGAGGCTCCTGGGGATATGTGAGCTAACCGTTATTGTGCTGTACACACCAGAGAATTTCACACGTGCTTTTAAAATACAATTGAAGAGCACCTGCTCTTCTTTCAGCAGAGCAAGTCACCGGTGAAGCACAGGCTTTGTAGGATGTGGACTAGCTATTGCTGGCCAATTCGCAGACGCAGTTACTGCAGACAGCATGCGGCACCGCCACATCCCCACAACGAGTTTGGCGGCATGGGTGTTCACAGAAAGAAAAGCAGTGGAAATGCTCAAAAACCTGGTGTGTGGTGGCACAGCCTCCTGCACCCCCCCCCCCCCTTTTTCTTTTCTTTTTTGCCTTTTTCTGTAGCTTCCAGCACGCTCATCGGGACGAAAAGAGAGTGGATGTGCTTGGGCGGTGGAACTCCTTCTCAACATCACGCTTTAACTCTACTAATACCTAACGGACTTGAAACACTTTTGGAGCAGCCAATTCATGAGGCAATGGCAAAATCGTTCAGTGAATAATTAGAAAATTGTTGCAGGGCCTGTTTAAGCATCTCAAGCAGTGACTTTGAACGGAACACAGCCATGGGCAAAAGTGAGGCAAAAAATAAATGCACGGAAATGCCTACACCTGATCACATGCTGGGCATACTCGCATAGAGCAATAACACCGAGGACAAAGAAGTGCATATACTTTGTGGTGTGTGGCACATAACGAAGCCCAAAATATGCAGGTATGCATCACATGTGATTTTAAATGGAGCAAAAGCCTGTCAATCATTAGCTAATGTACTAAAAGTGAATATTAAGTTCTTGCATATGTACAGTGGAATCTTGCAGGTACAATATTTATGGGAACCATACAAAAATTCTTATCAATAGTATGAAACCACATTGCACCTATGGGGTGCCGAATAAAGAGAGAAAAAAATTATTTTGATGAAAAACATATTCATCAGGATCGCATCAAGGAGGCTTCACTGTAGTTGAAAGTATCGACTGTAGACAGTGCTTAAGAAAAATATGGAATGCAGCTTAATATCATGAGTAGCTATTGCCCCCAAAAGCAATTGGCAGGCAATAACAGTCAACAAGAGCTCCCATCCGCGGGAGTGTATCTATGGGAGCCGATATACAATGAAGCATAACTACTACTATTACCTTGGTGAAGACCCTGCTTCTTCATCATCTCCTTTTTGAAGTTGCTTCAGATATTCTGTCTGGTTTTCAATGACTTCTCTAAGGATCTGAAAAATCAGAATGTCAAATTAATCTAATTACTGGGTTAATAAACCAGAATACTTTGACTCTTACAAAGAACAGGTGCTTCATACTTCAGCTAGCACACGCCATAAAATTGCTCCTTTACAAGGACAAGTGCTGTGCAAGAGATCAGTATTAAACATAACTTCCATAAATTTGTCAATGCAATGGTGCAGTCATTGCATGGTAGTGGCTTGGCAAACTAAAATTGTGTTGTTCAACTGGAGGAGCTAGAGCCCCAGCACAACTCCATGATAATAATGCATCAAACAGCTCAGTTGCGCTGATGGGCTTTGCTCTATTTATGACGTGGAACCTCCGGGTCCCAGTCTGTGGCTAAAGCACAATTTGGGCCAGAGTGCTAAGTAACTGCTGGGGCACACCATTCCAGCCTTTTAGGTAGCATAAATTCTTCACAGTCACTAGCACTGGCAGAACTTGAAGCCTGCTGCTAGCAACTTGCATAAACAAAGTTTGCCAAGGCCCCTCTAACCTTTTCCTTGGCACTTCTCTCTAGTAGTGTTGGAAGTGCAGAAGCAGTAGGTAAGATACCCTTATGGCACTCTAGGGTGTCAGATATAGGGACCAACTATGTCTCACACCCCCTCGGAGCCATGCTACCTATGTAATGCACAGAGCTCAGACAAGCCGGATGTGGTTCCTTCCTGAGAGTTTTAACTCGTATTCTGCTGCTGCCACCCAATTACCACGACCCCTACGTTGCACATTCTCTTGGTACACATGAGGCTAAACTTCCTTCTGCTAAACCATGGCTGGAATCATCTCTGTGCCATGCCACTGGGCCAGTGAACTTGAGGTGGATCCGAGACAAGCTACATTTCTTTGCTTTAAATATCCTGTCCTGAGAACATTAGGCCAATCCTCTGCAAATGGCTGGAAAAATGCCAGTGTCAGAGGCTCATAATGGGAATGTATAATTCATGGGAGTGCATGCTTCATATGCGCAACCATCAGCCATTCCCCAGGGACTAACAATGAGGTTGGTGCTAATACCATGTAATACCATGCTGAATTCTTAGACCAAGGAATGCTCAAACAGCTATTATTAAAAAGAAACATGTAATGTTAAATGAAACATTTCTGTAATTACATTTTCAGTTATTCCAATGAGGCAATGAAAAATCTTTAGGTGATCTTAATGTTCCAGTTAAGTGCCTCTAATGGAGCTATCCTATTATAGAGTTTGGTGAATGTTTTATCTACTTGGGTAGACATTAGGCTAACTCGATAACACATGGCTCACACCCACATATCTCTTGCTCATATTATTCTCCTTTCTCAACTGGCACATACTTGCATATCCAAGCAGCTATGAGCCACACAATCTTTTTCTTTTCCTTTTTTTTTCTTCGTATGGCTTATACCCGCTTATTTTTTTTAATGGGTTTTCACAACATCCATTACATTCAGACTCGAACACCAATTTCCATTTGGCTGTGAGCAAATTCGGGTGTGCTCCTTAAGAAACAATGCCACTAGACACTAGCACCATTAAAAGGAATGTATAGATGCTGCTCTAAAGGGCCGGCACCTTTTGTGATGTAGACAACAATTTTGGAGGCTCTAGAAAGGTGCAAGGCATGAAAAAGTTACCTCAGTGTACGTCTTCTGTGTGATGTGGACATTTTTCGCACGATACGATTGCCTTCGACGCTTGTAGTCTCGCATCTGGCGCTTCAACTCCAGCTCACTAGGCGGATGTTCATCTGAAAATTACACCCACAGCAAGACACTTTCAACCTTTGTGCTGCTCCTAGCTAACATCCTACCCTGCCCTTTTCAATAATATAATAATCAACAAATAGCTACAAATGGTTCCCATGGCAAAAGTAAAATTAAGATCAGCATGTTCATCACAGAAATGTGCAACGAAGTGGATCAATCAAGGCATTAGGAAAAGTATTGAATAGTACAGTGAGACATTTGTAATATACTGTCCCATACTATGACAAATATAGAAAGTGTGAAAGTAAGAAAGTGCTCCCTCCCCCCCATAATTGAAAGCCACCAAAATCTAACATCACTGCTCCAGAGCTGTAGTTACAGATAGTGCACAACACTATCTTGTACCACACAGAGCGGTACAGTTGTTGGAAGCCATGCGTTGAATTTGATGCTACCCATGAAAGCACTATCTTGTACCACACAGAGCGGTACAGTTGTTGGAAGCCATGCGTTGAATTTGATGCTACCCATGAAAGCACTATCTTGTACCACACAGAGCGGTACAGTTGTTGGAAGCCATGCGTTGAATTTGATGCTACCCATGAAAGCACTATCTTGTACCACACAGAGCGGTACAGTTGTTGGAAGCCATGCGTTGAATTTGATGCTACCCATGAAAGCACTATCTTGTACCACACAGAGCGGTACAGTTGTTGGAAGCCATGCGTTGAATTTGATGCTACCCATGAAAGCATTGTATTGAGCACGTAATGTGACAAATGAGAGCAATGCATTGTTCCAAAGGTATAGAAGAAGGTACATCATGACAAATGCAAAGCATGACTGTGCAAGGATAGAGCCGTAGTGGCTACGGCACACAGCGCGACCTTTAGATCAGCAGCCAGGCGCCATAGCCACTAGACCACCGTGGCCAAGCCAATTGTCTTATGTAGCAGTGTTTCTTCCAAAGGAGTTCCACTGTACACTCTTGAAACTCTTTAATAATACAGTAAAACCTCGTTATAACGAAGTTGAAGGGGGAGTGGTAATTACTTCGTTATAGCCATTAGTTTGTTATAACCAATATCAATTTCATCTATAGGAATTTCAAGGGGAATTGCGATTGCTTCGTTATATCCGATAGTTCTTTATATCCGGGTTCGTTATAACGAGGTTCTACTGTACTATCACACAAGCACTGACTGCAGCACGCGGCAGCATCTAATGTTCGCGAAATTTACGACGCGAACGCGCACAAAGCATACTCAACTGTGAATGCCCGTTTGCTAGGCTGTTTACACCAAGAAAGTGAATGCGCTTAGTACATCTGAGGACACTTGCAATGGGCTGTGCATAGCACACATGCGAACCCTTGACCATTTCTCAGATGTGCTCTGTTGCATGTCGCTCTTACTTAGGGATTACCTAAAAATATGTGAATTAAACAAAGCAGACAACGTAGAAAACGGTGCTCAGAGCTGAATTTGCTTTGTGCACCTGTGCACTGCACAGCAAATTTCGCTACTCTTTGAGAGTATTAGAGGCTGCCTTGTGCTGGCGCTCAGCTTACATGCAATATTGTCAAATAACTGCATGGCTATACAGGTGCTCCCAGAATAATGCAGAACGCCAGATCTGTGGCTGCTCGCTGGCAGAATGCACGAGCGGAAGAATAGCGGCACGGCCTGCGCATGCGTGGCTTCCCTGGGAAGCAAGCCTTGAGCCCTAGTGAAACTAGATTGTTATTGCCTCGCTTCAAAGGGTTAACACTAGGTGCCTCATGGTGATGTTACAGGTGAATGTGGTCTTTCACACGCTCTGTAGGTGCACATATGCATTCAAGCTAATGAACACTTGGGCATGCCCGTTTGTTTGCATGTGTGCTTTTTATTGTTTGTTACTTTGGAGGTCATTTATTTTTCGATGCAACTTGCTTGATTGGTTAATATATTCACGGTGCACGACTGTAACCAGTACCGGCAAGGCCAGATGCTCTAGCCTGATGCAGCGGTGAGCACAAGAGGGAGGGGAGGCTTGATAATGAGATGTGAACGTGCAGAAACCATAGAAGTATCACAAAACTCCACCTTGGAACAAATGGTAACAATGGTAGCAATGGAATGGTTGAGCCACCAAGTCCCATCATGATAAGAAACATCTAACGCTTGCCTTTCGGTGCAAGGCCATGGCATTCTACATGCGATGGTCGGCGAGGTCTACTTGGTAGAGATAATACGCATGCGTACAGCTTGGCTGTATGTATGTACAGCTTGGCTGTGGTGCCTGTACATGTTTGTAAGCATGCATGTCCACATTACTAGACAATATTACAGTTATCTGTGATTGGATTAAGAAAGAGAATTATATTCAAAAATTACATGCACTGCACAGCAAACCAAATTAGGGTAAATGCTCTGGCCTTTCATTTCAGAGGTAAACTCGCAGCTAATCAGCCTACCTTTGTTGGTCTTCTTTTCAAAGTTGACTTGGAGGTCCTCAAGCTTTACAGAAGATGTCTTGTTTGTTGCTTTTGCTCGCTCAACCACATAGTCGTAGACTGCAAACCTCTCCGCAGCAGTGAGCTCCGAAAAGCAGCGCTCCATTGTCAGTGGCACACCACTCTTCACCTTTTGGCAAACTTCGGCTGTTTGCAGTGTACAAGCAGTGTTATCCTGTCAAGAACTATCCCACAATATCTAGCCGGAAACAAAAACTGAAACCGAGACTGACATGCTGACCACACAGTGAAACAGTCCCATTTAAAATGGTGTTATACTGTACATTCCTTGCTATACTGAACATTCCAATGTACGCTAAATGCACAAAAAACAAACACTATAGTGGTTTAGAATGATAAATTACTCTCAGAGAACTTAGTGCCGTTCATTTGCCACTTTATGGTCAATATTACAGCAGAACAAGGAAAATGAAGGTCAAACTTTCATTTTTAAATTTAATGCTGGAACTCTTGGCACACAGCATTGCAAACTTCAGGAATTCTTTCTTGGTATTCTGGTCAAATTGGCTCATTCAAATATTCTCAAACATGCTATGGTAAGTCTCCAGCTTCCTTACAAGACAATGTGCAGCATTTTTACTGAAAAATAGTAGTATGTGGCCTTCAGCAGAAGCCGTGAAAATTTGACGTCACACATGTCACTGCAGCAACCTCGAGCGGCATCGCCATGTGTATTTTCCTTTTGTGCGTTTTCCAGCCTACCAAGAAATTTCTTGCAAGAGTGGTGCCTTTTGGTGTTGCGAAGGAATAATTTACTAGAATGAGAGCAATCATTTTTCACTTTAGTGACCTTTCAAAAAATTCTTAAATACCAAGCAGCAAAGATAAGAAAATTACTTTTTGTGGTGGCATACCATTCACGCCAGCACATCATACCTGAATCCACCAGAAAAGGAATGGCAGAGTGCAGCGCTTACTCTAACGTGGCAAAACAATGCACCACATATAAATAGGCTCAGAGGAAATCCTGTGCTCCAGCACTTTTCATTCTGTCAGATTTTTTTTTCTTTTTCATGGATTTGCTCACTACTTCCACTGTTCCTACTATTTTATAGCTGCACAACGATGCACAAGAAGCTGTTCAAGCTCTGATTACAGATGTGAGACACAGAAATGGAAAAGTTAAGTAAAGGCATGATGCCTTTACTCATTACAGCACCAACATTAAATATCAAAGAGATATCGCTCAGTAAAAAATAAAAGGATATCCTTAAGCGAGGATACAAAAGTCTTGCCACAAAGAGCATCATTATGGTGGCCACAGCAGAGGCAAGGTGAGCTGAAAATAATCTGCAGTGTTAATATGGTTTGCTGTGAATGGTACACATGATTGAAATACAATATTAAAAAAATAAATTAAAGGAATAGCACCCATTCAATTAAAATAAATTAAAACATGTTACGAGGCTCTCACAAATTTTTATGTTAAATCACATGTGCAGTACAGTTACACTTCCAGTAAGCAATGCCAGGCCCTATGAGATAGCATGACTCAACATGGTTCATCACTCTGCATTAAAATGTATCCAGTCAAAGAACATACAAACTGCTTATCTGTTAAATACTGTCAAATATAAGTGCAGAAATAATATTATTTTTAATGTTGCAACTTTTATTAAAACGAAAGTAAAAAAAAATTATTTTTGCAATGCAATGCATCAGACATCTGCCAATGTGCACACATTGCTCTTTTACTAACTACACTGCAGTCTACAGAGCATTATTTTACTTGCATTTGTGTGGCTTTTTCTGAAGACATATGATCATTATTTATTTGTTAAAGGGGCATTCAAGTGATACACCCAAGTGGTTTAGACTGATAAATTGCTGTTTGGAAGCTGTAGTGTTGCTAATTTCATCAATTTATGTTCAGTATTAGAAAAAGAAATCAAAGCTGAAGTTTCATCTTCAAAGTCCGTGCCGCAACACTGAGCTAATGATGTCACGAATGGCTTCTTTTTTTTTCTTTTTTTTTTCGTATTCTCACCAGGTTGGCTCCATCAAATTGATTCAAACACACCACGTTAAGTATCTGGCTCCCTTAGAACACAATGTATCTCTTTCAGACAAACAATTATGTAGGCCTTGGTGGACGCTGTCAACAATTATGACATCACGCATGAGCAGGTGTCGCCACTTGTATTTTATTTTTGCACTTTTGCACATTTTCTAGCTAACCAAGCATCTTCTCTGAACAATAGTAGCAACACTGGTAATGTGAAAAGGTGATTTACTGATATGAGAAAAATCTTTTGTCACTTTAGTGCCCCTTTAACTCCCATTATCATGTTCAGTTATCAATACAAAAGAAAATCTGATATATACCATTAGAACACATTAGAAACCTATTATAACATTCTGGTCAGCCCATTAACACTGTTCACCACTTTCAATAGGGCTATATCAAAGCAGTAGAACGGTTTGCTTAAAGGGACACTAAAGTGAAAAGGTGAAGCAGTTTAGAATGGTAACTTGTCTTTTGAGAACTCAAGTGTAGTTAATTTTGCCATTTCCTGTTCAATATGAAAGGAGAAAATGAATCTCAAAGCTTCAGTTTTAAAATTCACGCCAGAACTTTGGCCTCATAGTGTCAGAAGGCCAACTTCTTTTCTTCGTATGTTTGCCAAATTTGTTCTATCAAATGTTCCGAAACCCCCCTGTATTAATCTTCTGGTTTTCTTGCAAAACAATGCATGTCTCTCTTACAGATAAGTACTTATGCAGTCCTTAGTAGACACCATCAAAGATTTGTGACGTCATGTGTTAGTGCTGGAACTTCAAAGAGGCATCACCACACGTTTTCTTCTTGCGCATTTTCTGGCTTACCAAGGGTCTTCTCCTTGCAAGAATGGTGTTTTTGGTATAGTAAGAAGCTCACGTACTAATACAAGAAAATTTTGTTTCACTTTGGTGTCCCTTCAAGAAGAGCGGTTGCTCGGCCACTTGATACAAATTATTGTTAAAAAAGACAGAAAACCTGCATCAGTTGCATCAACTGAATTTTCTAAACAGTACAAGCTTTCTCCCTCTATGCAACAGCTTACCTGGAACATCTCCTCTGAATGCCGCATCAGTTATGATCCTGCTTTGGGTTTCTCTGTCTGTACCGAAGAATGAATGAAGGTTGATGAAAGTGATACGTTTAGGGCACATGACACATCACCTTACCTATTAACACAGGAACAACCGATGTGGACTTTGTATAAAAGAAGTGTGAACTTGGTGGGGCAGCCTCCTGCATTTACAACATGGAACACGTCAGCAAACTGTAAACACAAGATGGCAACATCAACAGAAGGAGTTGAAGAAATGTTGCTAGCTTCCACCACATCCATGATGGTGCTCCCAGGAACTCTCGAAAAGTATATTCCTTTCAAATATTAACAAAAAAGAATGGAAACTTCTTCGTTGATGTGCCCAGAGGCACTTAATGGAAGCCTAGAATGAGTATTAAGTTAGCACAGAGTGCTACGAAGATTGTTAAAAAGAATTTTCTTTTTTTTTTTGTATATCTGCCAAAGAGGAACCAATGCCACCCGTGCAAAAGGTGCTGAGGCAGCATGCTGAAGTTCGCATGGAAATGTCTCCGAGATTAAAAAAGCTTGTCATAAATATGCCTCACTGGCATTCATAAACTCATCCTTACCACAATTTACCAGCGACTCAACAGGAAGCAGGAAAAAACTGGTTAAAAAGAGGGGCAGAAAATGTTACCTAAACTTGCACATGGACAGTAAGAGCAATGGAATGGATGCCAAGAGAGGGAAAACGCAACAGAATCAGGCAAAAGGTTAGATGGAGCGATGAAATTTAAAAGTTTGCGGGCACAAAGTGAATGAACTCGCTCAGGATAGGGTGGATTGGAAATCGCTTGGAGAGGCCTTCGTCCTGCAGTGGACCTAAAGTAGGCTGATGATGATGATGATGAAACTTGCATGAGCGCAAGAAAGTTTATGAAAACATGTTAGGCTGTCTTGGTTAACTTTCAAGGCTATGTTAAGGTAAGAGGGCTACATAGCTATAAATCCCTCTGCATGCTCAACAAGACACACTGCTCACTGCGACATCCCACAGCCACGTAGAAATTATGGAATACAGCTGTTACCATATTGTCTACTCGGCCTATTAGACCAATTCAAATGAACAAAGATGTGCATGTAATGGCTAAAAGTTCCATTTTAAATGCAGTCTCCATAAATACCTTTTCTTGGTGAAATTTGATGTCATGAGTGTTGTTTTCTCTTGTGTCATTGTGATTTCAATGTATACACACTATTCAAATGATTTATTTACTGCATGTTGCTTCCTTTGCATATTGTTTTAAAGGGGTGGCGAACCTAGCCAAGCTGTAGGTATACAGCTTTTTTTCTTGCCATCCTCACCATAAACCATAAACAGTACACTGATGAAACAAATGTGCTGGCGTGATGGAATAAAGCAAATCTAAAATGAGAGGAGATTCAAGGAAGCAGTGCATATGTATCTGTGAAACTGTTTTATGCTCTTGCTCAAAAATCAATTCTTCAAGCTGCACGTACTGTTTCCATGAGAACAGCCCGCACACTTTTGTCCAGTTGCCCCTCATATGACAATAGGAAATCAGCTCGAACTTAAAAATTATGCTGATATATGGATGGTCAATGCCAAATTCTGTACTTATGATGTCGGAGGCACATTATTGAGAAATTCCATAGCAGCTATTGCTGCTCAATTCCATAGCAGTACCAATAGTCATGCATGCTATTGGTACTTATGGTTTACTTTTCGACTTTTGGTTCCTTCATGTGTCAACACAGGGCTGTTGTAACCTCTGCTTTAATAACACTCACCTTCTCTTGCCTGCTATATCCTTCCTTGAGCCAAGCACACAAGTCAAGGTGTTTGTCCAGTAATGACTCGGGCATTGTGTGCCCTGGATCTATAGGGCACACGACATATCCTTTCTGGAATTAAAAATATGTGAATGCCAAAATTGATCACTCGATCACCTCTCAAACCGTGGTGTCCTCTATTCTATACTGCTCTAAATTTTATCGTTAGAAACGACACCACAATCCCAATATATATTGCAACATTGTAACTTTAAAGCTTCACTTATTCAAAATCCGACGTACCTTCTTAAGGACCTCATCCTTCGACCATTTCAGTTTCTCTAGTATCGCTGTTAGTTGCATTTCACTGCTTCGTATCAAGGACTTGAGTTTTCCAAGCTGCGCCTCACGACCCGGATTCATTGGAAGTCAGTGGTCGTACCGCTTTTACTCTTTACAGCTGCAACTGTTCACTGTACCAAATGACTGTACTCAAAATCGTAACTCTCGATTTGATTGCGCGTTTGCTGGCACCCAAACCTAGCACGCCATCTCGGCTCGAGGAAGAGACACCGCGGTTTATTCCTCTCACCAAACGTTCATACAACTAAGCACGCAACTAAATGCATAGCCAGTTGGTATAAGTATTCTATGCATCACAGAACTACCACAAAACACCCATCTATGGTCGCATCAATACCAACTGGCCGCATCAGAGAACACCTACGTACGCCCGCATAGCTAAACGCGCCATAACAAAGCTGATTGATGATGATGACAGTAGATTCGTCAGGGTTTTAGGACGCTCCGTTTGCAGGTTGTTGTTCGCTGTCGCACTTTAACTAAAAGCTTTTATATTAGTTTTTTACACAGTTGCTCCAACTCTGCTTTCGTGACGCAGAGGCAGTCAGCGTAGATCTGTGAGCGACATTTAACGATCAGCACAACGCTAAACAAACATAAACCAATCTCGAAGGCCATGTTCAGGCTACGGTGTGTGCTTTTTCAACTACAACTGCACGGCCACGTGACGTTATTGTGAACAGCGTTGTTTTGGCCAGCTCCAACCTCAAATATCAGCTGGTCGGGACCGTACGCCTAAAAGAAATGCAAACTGAAAATGCACACTGAAGAAATGCTACGCACAGCGCAACAAACGCAGAGTTTTGAGTTTTGCTCAAACGCCTTACGAGTTTGATGGCCGTTTCTGCTGACACTACGTCCTTACCATGCTTGATGACCAAATTAGTGTAGTATCTACCAACAAGCCTTACGATGGTCTTTCGCGCCGATTTTGGTCCCCTTGACGCGCCTTAGCGTCACCAGGGACGATAAGGATAACGTAGGTTTATGAATACGGGCCTAAGTTAGCAAAAGCAGGTGACGAGCACCACCCTTGCTCGTCAGACGTCGCGAGAGCTTCCACTCCATTTTTTTTTTTTTTTTTACCCCTGATTACAACAGGACGTGACTCGCGCCCACGACATTCTGGACAAAAAGGCCTCTCCCACCCTATATTAAACATGCTTATGCTCTCTCCCTGCGGGTAAACGTGACCTTGCGGCAAAACACATGCAAGAACAAAGCAGTAAGTGCAAAGTCTTACGTGGCCGGACAAGACGCAGTGGCTGTGCAGCTAATGTACACTACTTATTCCAATTTCCTGCCACTCTTCGGAAGGAACTCGGACGTTTGAGACAACTGGGGCCGCGACCATGCTGTTTTCTAACATGCAAAGATCAACTGCTATTTCCAACAAAAGTATTAGTAGTATGAAACTACAAATTGAATAAGAACTGATAAGACGCAGCATCTCTGAGACTACACCATTGGAAATACACCGATACATTTCATTTCACTCTTATGGCTTGGACTGGCTCTGTGACTACAACAATAATGTTTCAACAAGGTGCGTCAAAAACACCTACATGTCAACAGTCTTGTTACCTAGCATATCTTGAAAAATCAGAATTGTTGATACTTTTGCACCAAACATGGCCACAAGAAGAAAAATATCAAGCATATGCACTAACCGTTATGTATTGCTAGCATTCCCACCACTAATTCCCTAGGAGATTTTGTTATGAAACATTATGATCCCCGCAGTTCTCAATCTCCTCACCAAGAGGCATGGTGCAGCGAGCAGCGCAGTGCTCTGAAAACATTTATGTTAGCTTATCCTTGTCAAGCTTTTTCAGGATTGATACATTATTATTATTTTTTATAACACACGCACACGTCTTCTGTTAACTTATTCACCATTCAAGTTTGCAAAGTGAGCATGACAACAGGTACATTTCATGACATTTATTTTGAACTGAACCTTTTCACTTAGGCCTTAAAGGGGCCACTTTCAAAAGAAATGAGGATGCTTGCCACTCCAGTGGTGAACACAGAAAAAGTGATCAGTACCAAATATGAAAAGATGCTAGCAGGAACAGAAATGTTCCCAAAGCGAGTGGCATGCACGTGATTATCAGTAACGGGAGCCTAGCAGAGGAGGCCTGCCAAGAAGTCCTCCAGAGGATGAATGTGTGCTCCGCCGATAATCTGCAGACTCTCTAGGAGGCTGATCACGGACACGAGTGCTGCCATAGTCATCTGGGTAGTCTCGGCTTCTTCGTTCTCCATAGCTATCAATTCCAGGTCTCCTTTCTTCTCTTCCCTCATAGCGGTAACCCTGCTCCCAATCATCAAAGCCTGGCCCTGACTCGGCAAGCAGGGGGGGCCGTCTTGGTGCACGATCTTCATAAGAATCATGCAGGAGAGCGGACTGGTCACGAAGCAAAGGCAGCTTTTCAAGCAGTGGCAGAGTGTCGCAGAGCAATGGCAATCTTTCACCATGTGGTTGCGGACGTTCCTCTGGAATGAAGTCTTCTCTCACTGGGCGATTGACATCGGTGGCCATCTGCCGCTGGCGACTCAGTTCCTGGCTTATATGATGGCTTAGTTGTTGACTGAGCTCCTTGCTGAACTCCGGTCTAGCCAGATGCTGAGACAGTTTGCTGATCTCTAATGCCAAGTCTAGTTGAAGTTTTGAAAACTGTTGTGTTGAAGGCAGGCCAAATGGCCCCGGCTCCCTTGGGTCATGGGTTTGAGGAGGGTCCAGTAGACCAAAGCTACCGCTTGGTACTGGCTCAGGGCGCCTCTGGCTGGGGTAGGATGCAGGATCAGGTAAGACAGGGCTTTTCCACTGAGGCTGGGCAGATAGATTTTGCCACATGTCCTGTGGGTGTGGTACATCTAGGTGCTGCCTGCCAGTTGGTGCAAATTCATTTTGATTAGGACCCTGATGACGTGGCCCACCAAAGGCCCCTTTGCCAGAAGCTGGATGAAGTAGTCCTCTTCCAACCTGAAGCAAGCAATAATTAAACTTCACAATTCCACACTTCTGCAATAACCTTACTCATCTACCTCATTCCCTACTGGCAGAGGCCTCTTCAAATACATTACAAAAATTCATTTTTTTCACTTGGTCACAGCGCAACATAGACGAGGACAATAGAAGGAAATGAACAACACGGCGCTTCATTTCCTTCTATTGTCCTCGTCTATGTTGCGCTGTGACCAAGTGAAAAAAATGAATTCCAACCAACTGGCCCAACTTGCCGTTTTACTGCTACATTACAAAAACGCTGTCTCATGGGAACTGCACCTGCCACACCCATGCTAACATTTTTGTCATTGAGAAGTGCACGATTCTCAAACATTTTAAACTACTCAAAGTACTGACATAACAAAAAAAAAAAGAGGGAGAGAGAGAAAGAAAGTGTCACACTTTTATGTAGCAACAGTTAGAACATTAAACCTTATGAACAGAAAAAAAGCCACAACAAAAGTGCAATTTTGCATGCTGTCTCAGAATGCAAAATTAGTCAGGTTGCACCTTCACTTATGTGCCCACATTTAAAACTGAGGCAATTAATATGCACAAGCAAATAGGAGCACGGCAATACTACTCCGTATAAGGATTTCCTCGAACAAGTTATATGGCTGCGAAGAAACTGTCAACCTTCAACAGAAACTTGCTGTTGTGGCTGCTACACTGTTCATGGTGAACCTGGAGACCATGGTGAGATTTCTTTGTGAGCATTACGCACAATTTCTCCCAATAAACCACACTCTAAGGCATAAGTGGTCGAATTAGTGCGTAAGCACGTCCATTCAGAAAGTAGAAAGCTTTCATGCCAGAAGAGTGGCCTGGGCAAAGTCCAATAAGCATACAGTGCCTTGTGATAACACTGCAGCAGAATCTGCCAAGTGAAACAAATCAGCCATGCAGCCAACCAATGAAGTCTGTACATATGGCAAGAAAAATTTGACAGTTGCCTATTTTCATAACCCAGTAGTTCTCTAATGGGGAACCACGAAACCTATGCCTGCAATAGAAATGAGTCCACTACATGCGGAGCATTTTGAAATTATGCTGCTGAGCAAAAATGCACCGTTTCAGTGAAATGCTACACCTGTTGCCACATACAGTAAAACCTCGTTATAACAAAGTTGTAGGGGGCACCGTAATTACTTTGTTATAACAATTATTTCATTATAGCCAATATCCATGTCATCTATGGGAATTTCAAGGGGAATTGCGATTGCTTCGTTATATCCAATGGTTCGTTATATCCGGGTTCGTTATAACAAGGTTCTACTGTAGTGCCAATCACCCTCGGCTAGCTGGTGCAGTGCATTGCCTGCTTGGCTCACACTGTCACACTGTACAGTCTGCGCACATTTGCCGCACGTGGGACAGTTCTCCATGCCTGTGACATTCCTCAAGATGCACGGTTGTCATGTGACGGGGCAACGTGGCTAGCGTGGTGAGAGTCTGCTTCCTGCAAGCGATGCCCACTCTGCATCTCCACAATGCACAGGCTGCCCTGAACAGATACGCGGCAACGAATGGGTCATACTGTGTTGTTGCCAAATAGAAGTGTTCAGTGCGCTTACGCTCACTGTACTGTACGTGTGAATTCGCATTCCTCAGAGCCCGCATCGCTACCAATTGTGCACGAACGCAGTTATTACTTTGCCGAGCCAACTCGGTAACAGTGACATCACCTAGTTGCTTTCGTTTCCACAAAGCAGCGCGCACTTGAAAGGGGTCCAGTGCAAGCAAGTGGAAGCGAATCAAATGCATGCAGCACGCTTAAACAATGCTACTGGACTCAAGATCGACATGTAGATGGCAGCACTGTTACCGCGTGAGTGTGGATAGGCGTTCGCTGGCATGCATTGAAATGTACACAGTGGTGCTCTGTTGTGAGTGGTTTGAGGCAGTTTTTAGCTAAATAAAAGCATTAATTGCAGCCAAACAGTAATGCACACGTCCTTCAATCTCACGTCTGTGCAGTAATCCCGCAAAACGTTTTTACTGCATGTGAAGGAAGCGTGATATGCCATTCAACAGGGCATTGACATCACCCATCGTCACAGTTTGACTTCATCGGCTGTTCTCTCCATCTATCCTGTTTCACCATACTTAAGTTTTCTGTCTACAATGTTGGCAGTGCAGTTACTCGACTGAAAGAGTTCAGTGTTGTGTTCTCGTTCACTTTTCTTCATAGTTATGTTCCTTCAAATTCATTCGATGGTCTCTTGACACTGCATATTCTTCGTAATATGCCACTTGATGATTTTCGTATCTGTAATGTATTCTCAAAGCTTAATGTCACTTGATTATGGTATTTTCAATGTTTTTGTCAAAGTTCAATGTTACAATTGAAAGTTTCCTCGATATTGATAGTGATTTGCAATGTATTCCCTCCCTGTAATGACCCTCAAGTGTGGATTAACAGTATGTTTGAAGAAATTGGCCATCGTTAGGTCAATGCCAATCTTAATGGTCAATCTTAACGCCTGGGCCTAAATAAGTTACCGAACGTTGGGGCGGCATTTTGCCACAGACAAATTGGATGACGTTTGTTCCGTTCAGATTCCCTCACTCAGAAGCATGGTTCTTGAAAAAGAAGAGGAAAATTTGAACTGAGAATTTGTTTTTTCTTTCTTTCTTTTTGCTAAGATGGGCCATGGGGGGGGGCAGCAGTGGTGGCACACCCGCAACTTATTGCGTGGCGGTGACATGCTCACTCTCGAGACTTCGGCGGCAACATGGAGCAGCGTGTACAAAATAGGCGGCGGCAGCACACAGGCCTAGGTAAGGCTTCATTTCAAGAAACTGCACTAACACATGACACAAGTCGAGCCTGTCTTTCTTGTGTCGTGTGTTAGCGCTATTGCTATTTCTTGAAATGATACCTCAGCCTGTCCTTGGGAAGCTAGCTGTTTGCCGTGGGTAATAGAGCTATGCCATTTTTTTACTTTGGCACCCTTGCTGAGTGTGTCAGCAGATTCTCCAACATAGAACTACTGAACTTCCTATTGTTATTTCTTTTAGCCATTTCCTTCTTCCATTTTGCATTCCTCCACATACACTCGCTGAGTTGGTGCCTTGCCTGCTGCATTGAAATATTAATTGATCTTTTAGTTTGATAATGAGCCACCCGACCACTGGTCTTTAAAGAATCATGGATAACAACTTAATTAAACACACTACAATTTTAGAAAATAAGGACAGCCGTCCTGCTTCCAAGGCTAGCATTTGAAAGAAAGGCAGATAAAAATACCATGTTGACCGCATGGCATCGAACATCAGTCCACTCTATGCAAGCCTAACATTGTTTTGCGTTTGCTTAAAGAAAAGCAAACTGCACTAGTATGGGGTACTATCCTTGATGCTGTCAGCTGTCAAATTCACTATTTTGTAACCTCTGATTACTTCGAACGGCTCTTATAGCCTCTCTGATTGGGTTAAAGTGCCTTAATTGCAGGTCACTTTATCATGCCACTTTGGCTTCACAATGGGTCAGCAGAGAACCGATTATCTGTTATAAACAGACATATCTAGCTCAAGCTCCTTAATTTCATTTTCAAACAAAACATGTGAACATGTGAGTTAATAAGTATACTGAAGTGCAGCATGGACTCATAATATGTGCAAACAGTAACTGAAAGAGCATGAAGCGTTAGATTTTGTAGAATTTTAATGTAGCACTTACATGGGGCACATTCTCGCGGCGGTTGCTCCCCGTACGCTGGATATCATAAGATAGAGGAAAAAAAAATCAGAAGCAACGTTTAGAGCAGGGTCTCACTAACGCAGTCAAAAACAGTTGCACTACACTCTAACCCACTTATAGCAATACTGCAGTGTCATGAAAATTCCATTTCAATAACCAACAATTGATATACATGGGCAGCATGAAAAAAATCTAAGTAAGGGGACAGCAGAGCTCTTTTGTTGTGTGCATGTCATTTGGGGAACCTGCTGATAGCCCCTTCCCACACATTGTATACTTCCCTACACCATAACAATGATGTACCATGGTGAAGATGTCTTTTGAAGAGAGGCTCTGAAGCAGGACTGACATAGCGCAAACAAAACCTGTAGGACACTTTCATTCAACAGATACCATTTATGGCCCCCATATGGTAGCAGTACCACTGAAAAGAAAAATGAAAAAGAAAAAAAATATATTTTTTTTTATCCCTGGGGAACCATGAGAGGAAAGGAGTCGTGAAACATTTTCTGACAATTTTTTACAAATTGTCTAATTGGAATCCTGGCTCTCCAATTTATACTATACATTGTTTTACTGCACCGTGTCAGTTTACTTACAGCGATAAAAACACGGTTTCGATCTTCCAGCGCACGCTCTCCTCAACTCTTCAGCTGACACCATCTTAGCTGCCACCATGACCTCCAAAACTGGAGCTCTCTTGGAGGCCATGAAAACAAACCATGCTCAAGCCTTGCTGCCGTACTGCAGCACCACACGGCATCCAACTAACTTTACAGCTTTCATATGAATCTGTAATTTTACAGAAAATGAAAGTTGACAATATGTTTACGTTTTCAAGGGCCCCCTAAACAACCCAGAGGTCTAAATTTAGTTGTGCTGTTGCTTTTGTGCCGGTGTCCACAACAAACACGTAGCTGTAAGAATTTTTCGAAACGGTGCCGAAACAGCGGCACTTGCTTGTTTCGCTATCTCCTGAACCACGCACCGGTCGCTTGCAGTTGCCGGTGCCACCTCCTCACCCAGTGCTCCTCCATGGGTCACACGACATACATCGTCGATGACACGCAGTTCAAACTGTCCACTTCTGGTTTACGTGTCTCCACCTGCCTCCGCGGGCCTCCATGCTTGCGCAAGTGTTTTGCTGGTTCTGTGACAATGCTCATCGTGTGCTGCTCGCTGGTACAGTTGTTACAGTTTCTAGCCCACACAAACAACACATGACGAGGCAGAACAGACAGGAGGGAAGTGCATGCAATTGCTAGCAGACTAACCGGAAGTTGGAGTTCTCCTTCAATCAGTGGAGCTGTGCCTCTGTTGACATTGCTAAAAAACACGTTGCTGTCCATTGTTGTTGTCACAGTCAACTTTGGTATGCTGGGAACACCTGGAGAGGTGCACCGGGATTGTTTTTGAGTTTGTGGCGCTGCCACATTGCGTAGCGCTGCTGCATTTGGCATCATTCGTCGTGACGGCATTCTCAACTTGATGCACTTGTTAACTGACATGTTAAAAGAAATGTTGGGGGTGGTTTAGGGACCCTTTAAGGTGACGTCACTGAATGATGCCTACGCCGCCCTGTGGTGTCGCATGGCCGTCTCGGCAGCACAAGAAAGCTAGGATTTTGAACGGGCATTATTAAATGCAGACTGAATATTGCACTGATATAATTCGGAAACAACATGTTGAATGCCCACTGAAGCAGCGATAATCACAGCCAGGCAGCTCCATATTCTTTTCATGACCCCTTGAAAGGAACAGAAGCTGCACAGAACTGGCCTCTAACTTCTCGTTCCTGCATCAGTGCTATTTTAATCCCTACCTTATAACTTTGCAAGCAGAGAGGATAGCATTGAGGCTCTTCTGGGAAAGCTAGCCTGGGTTTCTTCAAGCAGCGCCTCCTCTATTTTTTTTTCAATGCCAGTGCAAACACTCGCTCCTCAATGGGAATCGTCGGCCCAGCTTAGTTCAGGGAGTTGTCGTTGTGTGACGCCACCTAGACGGTACGGCTGCTTGTGTCACACGTGCGTCTGAGAGCGCGTCGCTGTTGTTGCCTCGGCGACGTGGTAGACGCATCGTCCCCCTCCTACACAACATGCCTGTCGGATTTCTTCCTTCGCACTTCTTCTTAGGCAGCTCTCTCTGTATGTGCTTCGTGGCGTTTTTTTCATTTGGAATAATCTAGAGCGGCACTCGAGACAGCTTTCTGGCATCAAGGCATCCTACAGTAAGCTTTATTCTCAGTTCACAGTGGTCATTGGGCTGACGACTGCTTATCGCTAAACATATCAAGCGATGTACGTTGTTATGTTCATTTTTCCAGGCACTTCGTTGATGAACATCATTTTGTGCATGTAGATGGTGGTGCAGATAGCAGGAGATCTGCCTTCTTTGCAGCAGAAAAACGTTATCGGTTATCACACACGCCATCGGCTATCACAGGCGTGCCACCAGCAAATGTCGCGTCTCGTCAACACCCAGTGTGACAGCCTAGCTTGGCAATCAAGAGGGTTTCAAAGTGCCGTCCCGCGCATATAGGTACAACTTATAAAAGAAATGGTTCTTCCGACAGCGGCTATGAGGTGCCACATAGAGGCATCTCCCCCTCCGATCGTGAAGCAGGCGCGAGCGCTAGCCGACGGGAAAGAGTAGGAAAGAGTAGACGGAGAGGGTGGTGAACAGCCGCATCGGACACATCCGACTGGCATTGAAAATAGAGGAGGTGCTGCTTAAACCTAGAAAACTTTGGAACCACTGTCCTTTGTTGTTTCTTGTTATGTTTTTTAAGGGTAGGGCTGGTGCGGAAGGGTGGTCTTTTGTAGTGGTCTTATCAAATTTTCAAGGTGGCCTCTTCAACAACTTCACATCCTGTCGCCTCTTTCCACCAACACAAGGCACAACCAGCAGCCTGACTTCACTTTTATAAAGCATAATGCCATGTGGGGACATTTTCTTAAGTGGATTACTACTTCTCCATAGAAAACGCAACGTTGGGGATGCAGCAGCTCCTCAACATTATTAGTCCTGAGAAATGGGGTGGCACTGCCTGGTGGGAGGATGCAGATGGCGTCAAGGCAAGGACTCCCGCTTAGGTTATGTCCTCCTACCATGGAGCGCTAGGAAACACACTCTCACGTCGTAGCTTTTGCGTGGTATGGTATGGTACCACGCAAAAGTATGGGCCATTTCAGTGCAGCTTGGTGTTGGTCCAGGGTGTTACCTTTGGCCTCTACTTTGCTCATTGCCATGCTGTGAAGCGTAGTGTGTGGGAAAGGGGCTTTTTACCCTTCCACTTCCATCCCACCCCACTCACACACACACATCAGGTCAGGGCTCCCCTTATTTAGCTTTTTTATGAAACCCTGTTACACAATGAAATTTCCATGACACTTCATGATTGTTATATGTGGGTTGAACTGTATGTATATTGTTAAACCAAAATTGTTGTAAGTGGACTAGGCTGTAGATACACTGAAAATAGAGTTCATACCTGACCATACTGTAGTTCAGGGTTCACGGAACGTTGACCGACATTAGACCAAAATGCTGCTTTTGGCTGCTGCCCACCCTTGGCCTTTTGCGCTGTGTAAAAAAAGCACAGTGAAAGGACATAAAGTGGTTTCCTTAAGTTAAAGTAGAAGGTAAACTGTAGGTAGGATTGCAGCAGCTTCCATCGAAGTCAAACAGAAACTGCAATTTTGTTGAGCTGTGCACAGTTCCTGTTTGCTTAGCGGATTAAACAAGCTAAGCTTGCATGCATTAGGAAGCCAAAGGAAAGACGCATAAGACTTCACAGATCGAAGATTGTGTCCTAGTACTGTGTAGCATGATATGGTAACTGCTGACACATCCCCGCTGTTTATGTATGTTTTGTACCTATATGTGGAAATAAAGTTCAAACATGGCGCTGACACATGGCAAATGCAGTCTCACGGTAATCCTATTCAATTTGTTTTTCACTTCTTCACCTGTTTCATTCCACTTTAGCTCTGACAACTTTAGCACAGTAAACTCTAATTCAAACTTGAGGAGGCCCAAAATGGCCCTTGAATTATCAGAAGTTTGAATTATCAAATGATTGAATTATCAGATACAATCAGAAGTATCCCCCATTGCAACATACCAGGAAAAGTAGAGACGGCCAGTTATCACGTGCATTGTTGCCACCACAGTGTCTTTTCTTTTTTCTGCTAGTGGTTTCAAATGTTTTGACAAGTGCTGGCAGGTGACTGGCTTTATTTACAGCTGTTAAAATATAGCATCAATGTTCACGCTAAAGGAACCAAAGCAGCTGATATTTCTGGTAAAGCTAAGCAAAAAGTGTGAATTAAATTAATGATGCCCACTTGATTTAAGTAGCTTTTGCATACACTGAAAACTGCAAACCACCCAAAAATATGAATTTTGTTTGAATTAACCAACAGTTTAAATTATTGAGTCCACTGTATAGTAACTCAGTCAACTGCCACATTACGTGCTGCTGCTTCCAGAATACACCAGCTGCAAATCTATGTAGCACTTGAATGCTTACTTCCTAGTAACCACTATTCATAGACCTTTAAAGCCTGGAATGATACTATCACCACAATGTCTGAATCTTACCTTGTTTTCCAACTGCAGGTCTGCTGCCAAGTAATGAACCCTAAAACCGAAAACAAAATGAGGATGGCATGGGGATATCTTTTAAACACTTTCCGTAACTATTGAAAAGAGGGGACAGGACACATGAACGGAGAACAGACACGATAATGACCAAGGGTGAAATGTTCTAACATGTGAATTAAAGTATGGGCATCGCCATTGTTAAGGGGAACACTTGTGTGCAATACATGCCTAGATTTTGATCTCTCACAAGAGCACAGTCGCTTAAATTTACAGCAGGTAAATTGCAGTTAGTGGTTCTGGCTCCTTTTGAAACATCTGTGAGCCCCCTAACACAGTTTCGACAGTCACCAGCATTTAGGGCACCTATAGTATGAGATGTACATATCTTAATGTTCCCTTTAACAGTGGACCATGGTGTACTGATTAAATGAACAGACATGGCTCAAGTTGATCATACTGTATTGCACACTACACAGAACAAGTTTCTGTAACTATGACGAACTATTGATATTCTAATTGCTTCTATAGCACCCTACAGAAAGGAAGACAGAGTTAGCTCCTGTTAATGCAAACTCTGTTAAGCCAAATTCTTGAATAGAGCAAACAATGTGGGAACATTTGGTTGGTTTTACATAGACTCAATGTTAAAAAAAAGAAAAGATCTGCTTAATACAAAAAAAAAAAAAAAATCCGCTGCTCATTGAGACAAACTTTAGTAGTGACCAATCAACAATGAACCTTTTTTATTTTGGGAATCCCGGCAGCCAGATGGGAGTCAGATAGTACCAGTCGTAGTAGGACGTGCTGGAACCATGATAAGTCCCTAATCATCCAGACACTTTACACATGAAGACATCTCAATTCATAATATAAAGACACATCAATTTTTGCAACAGTAAAACACCATTGCTGATCGGACGAAACCACTCAAAAATGCTTGAAGTCACCGTTTTCTATCACGCAGAGGCGAAATGAGCAATTCTACTACCTTCCCACGGCAAGCATACCATATTTACTTGCGTAATAAACACACTTTTCTTTCCCGAAAAATGGAAGCAAAGTTTGGGGGTGCATTTATTATGTGGGGTAAATTTTACAAAAATCCTTTCAGGGTGAGTAAAACATTTCAACGCGCAAGAAAGGTGGCACATTGCGACATAGAGTCATACGTGCGGTGAAATTTTATTTTAAAAGCAGTAAAAAAAAAAGCTATATGGCATCGGAGCCACACGACTCGGCACCCACAGCAACACCCTTTATGGTGGCTGCGTTTTGTTCCACGGCGATGGCCTGTTGCTTCCATGTAACGTGCGGCTCGCTCACACCACCACAAATTCGGAAAAATGGCGACACTGCATGTTGAACGGTAAACAGCCAAAAAAAAAAAAAAAAAAAAAAGAAGAGGGAGAATCACAGCAGCCCGGTCTACACGGTGTATGGAGCTTCTGTAGTTTCTATGTTGCCACAGCTCTCACGTGTGCCAACGCGCACGATGCATAGGCCAATGATCCTCGCCGTGACAGCTTGGGCCGCATGTGGCCAACCAAAGTCACTTTGCACATCGCCGATGCAATCTCAGAGACGCCTAGCTGCATCAGCGTTCGGCAGCGTTCGTGGGTGGCCTTAACAGGAGAATAAACCGTTCTCGTCCGCATGCAAGATAACATTCAGACCAAACAGCTCATCATCGCATTTCACCCACATATCTGCACTGAGCCTCTCAATCGTGTGCTAAGCACGATGCCCGAGATTGCATCGTGGCAATTTCGAAGACCATGTCCCGACCATGCTTAGGCGGAGCTGCGCCAGCCTGCGCAGCACGCATGGCAGCACGCCGCAGCAAGCCCGAGGGACCTGCGATAGCACGGAGGAATGCAGCACTGCGAGTAAATTATGCTGCTGCCGCTTGCACGCGGCTACACGGGAGAAAAGAAAAAAAAAGTCCAGAACTTGGCTACTAAAGTTGGGGGGTGCGTTTGTTATGTGAGTGCGTTCATTGCGCAAGCTAATACGGTACTTCCTCCAATGTTTTAAGTAAAACATGTATGGGGGCACCAGTAGTCTCAAGACTCCTTATTTTTCCTGGGTACCGTGTCTGATAAACACAAACAGTTTCTCACAGTCCCCTTGAGTTCGTCCTAAAGGATGCCCTACAGTACTTCTCTAGTATTCAAGTCAACTGACACAACTAATAAGCACAGAAACCGAACAGCATTTGTTGGCAGTAATCAACACTAGTTCAAAATTTTTGTAACTTGACGCTAACTACTTTTAAATCACTGGTAATGACATACATGCCATCTGTATCCTGGAAGTACAAGGCACACAGTGTTAAGGAGCACGCATGCAAGATAACATGCTGTTTTAGGTATTTTTGTACATACTGCCTGTGCGCGAATGAGCCTATATGGGTGCTGTGGGAAAATCGATTTAATTAAGCTAAAAAGTGTGCACAAAAGACCTATATCTTTTTGTCATAGCTGCTCTAAAAATCCAGAACATACAGCTACAATAAAACTAATTGCAGTTTTGACAATCAGGCATCACAAAGTCTACTGTACCAAAAATTTCAGAGTTCTAGGCCAAGGATAAAGAAAAAAGCTTCTCGAGGAGCATCTCCCCTTAAATCGGGCGAACCAAACATTACTGCACTTGAAGCCCTTCGTGGCCAAGGCGCAGTGCCAGGTCACGGCCTTCTCCCGAAGGATGGTGCCGTTCACGGGAAGATGAGCTGCGTTTGCGCGCTGCAGCCACTTCATCACAAGCGACTCAACGTCCGGGTACGTTGGGGAAGCGAATCCTTGATCGCTTTGACGAATGCGTTTTCCCATATGCCTCGAGCAACTTTTCTTTGTTCTTCAAGATGGTCGAGAGCGTCGACAAGGGCATCTTGTGCCTTTCGGCGAGTTGGGTCTTAGTGCACGTCGACTTCTCAGCCTCCTCGATTAAGGACACCTTCTCCCGCAGCGTCAGCGTCTTGTACTTCGGCATCGTGAGTCCAACAAGCGGTCAGGACTTCGCACGCGGCAAATGCAGGCGTTGGCGGCGAAGTAAACAAGAATAATGCAAGACGGCGAATGGGCCAAGCACGCGAGCTACGTGAAAAACGCGAAACGGAATGCGTGAAAAACGGGAAAACGCGAACGTGGAAAACACGAAATGGAAAAACACATTTTAACCCGTTTCCGGTACTCCAACTACTATGACCTCCGAGATAAGCGTCGCCGGAAGGCTGTTTCACGTCCGTTGCTGCCGGCGGGAATTACGAATTATCCGGATGAAACCCCGCGGGCTGTTCAAATAATACGGTAAAATTTGCATTGAAAAACACGGGACCGCAGAAGTTCTTCGAATTAACCGAAATTTCGAATTATCCGAGTTCGAATTAGCGAGGGCTTACTGTATCACCACAATATCTGAATCTTACCTTGTTTTCCAACTGCAGGTCTGCTGCCAAGTAATGAACCCTAAAACCGAAAACAAAATGAGGATGGCATGGGGATATCTTTTAAACACTTTCCCTGACTATTGAAAAGAGGGGACAGGACACATGAACGGAGAACAGACACGATAATGACCAAGGGTGAAATGTTCTAACATGTGAATTAAAGTATGGGCATCGCCATTGTTAAGGGGAACACTTGTGTGCAATACATGCCTAGATTTTGATCTCTCACAAGAGCACAGTAGCTTAAATTTACAGCAGGTAAATTGTAGTTAGTGGTTCTGGCTCCTTTTGAAACATCTGTGAGCCCCCTAACACAGTTTCGACAGTCACCAGCATTTAGGGCACCTATAGTATGAGATGTACATATCTTAATGTTCCCTTTAACAGTGGACCATGGTGTACTGATTAAATGAACAGACATGGCTCAAGTTGATCATACTGTATTGCACGCTACACAGAACAAGTTTCTGTAACTATGACGAACTATTGATATTCTAATTGCTTCTATAGCACCCTACAGAAAGGAAGACAGAGTTAGCTCCTGTTAATGCAAACTCTGTTAAGCCAAATTCTTGAATAGAGCAAACAATGTGGGAACATTTGGTTGGTTTTACATAGACTCAATGTTAAAAAAAAGAAAAGATCTGCTTAATACAAAAAAAAAAAAAAATCCGCTGCTCATTGAGACAAACTTTAGCAGTGACCAATCAACAATGAACCTTTTTTATTTTGGGAATCCCGGCAGCCAGATGGGAGCCAGCTAGTACCAGTCGTAGTAGGACGTGCTGGAACCATGATAAGTCCCTAATCATCCAGACACTTTACACACGAAGACATCTCAATTCTTAATATAATGACACATCAATTTTTGCAACAGTAAAACACCATTGCTGATCGGACGAAACCACTCAAAAATGCTTGAAGTCACCGTTTTCTATCACGCAGAGGCGAAATGAGCAATTCTACTACCTTCCCACAGCAAACATACCATATTTACTTGCGTAATAAACACACTTTTCTTTCCCGAAAAATGGAAGCAAAGTTTGGGGTGCATTTATTATGTGGGGTAAATTTTACAAAAATCCTTTCAGGGTGAGTAAAACATTTCAACGCGCAAGAAAGGTGGCACATTGCGACATAGAGTCATACGTGCGGTGAAATTTTATTTTAAAAGCAGTAAAAAAAAAGCTATATGGCATTGGAGCCACACGACTCGGCACCCACAGCAACACCCTTTATGGTGGCTGCGTTTTGTTCCACGGCGATGGCCTGTTGCTTCCATGTAACGTGCGGCTCGCTCACACCACCGCAAATTCGGAAAAATGGCGACACTGCATGTTGAACGGTAAACAGCCAAAAAAAAAAAAAAAAGAGGGAGAATCACAGCAGCCCGGTCTACACGGTGTATGGAGCTTCTGTAGTTTCTATGTTGCCACAGCTCTCACGTGTGCCAACGCGCACGATGCATAGGCCAATGATCCTCGCCGTGACAGCTTGGGCCGCATGTGGCCAACCAAAGTCACTTTACACATCGCCGATGCAATCTCAGAGACGCCTAGCTGCATCAGCGTTCGGCAGCGTTCGTGGGTGGCCTTAACAGGAGAATAAACCGTTCTCGTCCGCATGCAAGATAACATTCAGACCAAACGGCTCATCATCGCATTTCACCCACATATCTGCACTGAGCCTCTCAATCGTGTGCCTTAAGCACGATGCCCGAGATTGCATCGTGGCAATTTCGAAGACCATGTCCCGACCATGCTTAGGCGGAGCTGCGCCAGCCTGCGCAGCACGCATGGCAGCACGCCGCAGCAAGCCCGAGGGACCTGCGATAGCACGGAGGAATGCAGCACTGCGAGTAAATTATGCTGCTGCCGCTTGCACGCGGCTACACGGGAGAAAAGAAAAAAAAGTCCAGAACTTGGCTACTAAAGTTGGGGGGTGCGTTTGTTATGTGAGTGCGTTCATTGCGCAAGCTAATACGGTACTTCCTCCAATGTTTTAAGTAAAACATGTATGGGGGCACCAGTAGTCTCAAGACTCCTTATTTTTCCTGGGTACCGTGTCTGATAAACACAAACAGTTTCTCACAGTCCCCTTGAGTTCGTCCTAAAGGATGCCCTACAGTACTTCTCTAGTATTCAAGTCAACTGACACAACTAATAAGCACAGAAACCGAACAGCATTTGTTGGCAGTAATCAACACTAGTTCAAAATTTTTGTAACTTGACGCTAACTACTTTTAAATCACTGGTAATGACATACATGCCATCTGTATCCTGGAAGTACAAGGCACACAGTGTTAAGGAGCACGCATGCAAGATAACATCCAGACGATCATTATTTGGAGAATGATACACCTAAAGCGATTTAATATTTTTATTATAGGTTGCGCTGGAGTTGGCTGTAATTCTAACAGCTCCCAACGAAATTCTTGAATAACTGACACTGAAGTTGCTGAGACACGAATACTAGATATGTTACTGTGAAAGGCAACTACAAACGGTATACTTATTGCCACATTATATCACCAGCTCCTAATGCCTCCGGTTACACTTCAAGAGACTCAAATAGGTAATACTAATTCTTGTCACTGAAACACAGTACAAACTAGCCTGAGCACAGATTTCTGAGTGCTGTTGCTTGGTGCTACCTGTTGTGGGCCTCCAGGCTTGTTGATGCCAGCTGCTTTCTCCCCCTTCAGTTCAGCAAGTCTCTCCAAGTGAATCCTGCCTTTCATGTGCTGCACAAGTGACAAGAAACACTGCTTTCAGCCACAAGCCATGCACTTAGCACATAACAAAGCCAGCTGGTTCAAACTATCGTGATCATTCCGTGTCTTGTGATGAAGGCATTGTGTATTAAATACCTTCGTCTTGTGGTCATACACATGTAGGGTAAACCAGCAGATGCCTTAACTAAAGACTGTTAGAGCATAACTGTAATGCAACAGTTAGGATATCTGACAATCTAGGAATACATTGCTATGACTGTGCTTGTGCTCCTGAGTTGCATAACACTAGCGTGCTGCACAGGTGCAGTAACAAGAGCACATGTGAAACAATTGAGGCTGGACAGATTGCAAATCTAAAGGACAGCTGTGTCAGCGCACCATCCAAAGCTCTTGCAAGTAAGGAGTTGCATCTTTTACTGGGGGCTGAGCAATCAGCGCTGTGGTTTGTGTCCCTTCCTTCTTCTTTTTGTCCTCGTTTTTCGCACTGACCATGAATATGCCTAACCAGTTCCAACTCGCCCACATGACCATCCTTCTGCTGAGTAAACTTGTTGAGGGTGCATTTCAGGCCTTGTTTTTTGTTGTTTTTATACATGATGTATACAATAGAACCTCGTTATAATGAACCACTGGATATAACGAAGAAATCACAATTCCCCTTGAAATTCCCATAAATGAGATGGATATTGGCTATAACGAACTAATGGTTATAACAAAGTAATTACGGCTCCCCCTTCAACTTCGTTATAACGAGGTTTTACTGTATTATGAGGTGTCAGAACCGCTTTATAATCAGATGTGCATACTCGCTAGAAACAAAAATAAGATGGCACATGAAATAATAGAAGCACAAGAAATCATGAAACGCGATGAAAACTGTGTTAGTACAGCCTCGACAGCTCTATTGGACAGAAAGCGTGAATTATTATCACGAAATATGTGATATCAACGGTTGGCTTCCACTGCACAACATAATGTGTGCTTCATTTACGCTGTGTTGTCTCCTATTTCCTTGTAAAATGCGCATATATATCTGTGTGTGCTGGGAAATACAAACAGTTGTTAGTCAGCGCTCTGTGGGTCATTGTATATTGTCCGTGTGCCGTTCGCACTGTAAAACTTAGGAAAATGTTGCACCAACTAGCCCAACACTCAACCCTGGGGATATAGTGACCTGGTTGCCATGTTGCTTCCAAGAACTAGATCTTTCGGTCCAAGTAAACAGGACGCTTAAGGCACAAGTGGAAATTCAGTTAAACCTGGCTATAACGAACCTCGATATAACAAATTCCTCAATATTACGAAGTTCTTCGATTCCCTGCCACAACTCCCCAGCAGAATATGTATTTGTGAGCTCTGTATAATGAAGTAGCAGCAGGAGACACTCTTGATATAACAAATTTTACCATAACAATAACAGAGCAATTTCATCCCAAATATTGAATTTTAGCAAATATTGAATCCCCTCCTGCAGCTACCTTACCGACAACAGAGCGTGAAGCAACGTCATCGCAAATGGCACGCACGCAGCCGTTGCAGCAACCTCGCTTCCGCAGAGGTTGCCAGCGAAACATGAGATGGGAGGACGCTTGTCTGCGCGGGCCCCAGTTTCTAATCTCAGGTCTTGGCATCATTCGAGTCAGTGCCACGATTATTGCCGCCGTAGCTGTGTCGTTTCCTCCTCCCTCCAAACCTTGTATAGTGTTCCCAGCAGTTCCCAGTGGATTATGCGCAGCCAGCATTGCCACTCGCTACTGTAGCTTTCCATATCTGCTTTTTTATTTAGCCATCATGCTGCTTACGTTCACTTTCTTTTTTCACACAGTACGCACGCATGCGACTTGGCTCCCATGTCCACTCATTTAGTCACTTGTTTCTATCATTGCAAGGCTGAGTGCCTCAACAAAGAAACGACCTACCCGTCATGCAGGAGCTTGGCTTTCATTGTGCGCACGCAGAGCAGCCTTGGACTCTGTGCAGTTTTGCAGGGTTCTTTCTTGACATTTTTTCTTTTCGGGCAAATTTGCCGTCCCTACTGAAGAGATGTTGGATTATGCTCTGGTGGAAAGTGTCCGATATCACGGTGATGGTGACAAACCTCCGGAGGTCAATTCGAGCTAAGCCTTCCGCGTTTTTGTAGCAAAATAAACGTGTTCTAGGCTAGGTATATCTCCAGTTGCCCCTTTTTCATTTTCACATTTCTCGCCGCAGGTCCCACCCATAACAACACCATGATACACACGATCCATGTGTAGGCCAATGATCCTTGCTATGCCAGCTTAAAAAAAGAAAAAGGGGATGGGGGGCAAGAAGAAAAAAAAAAGCTGCCACTACGTCACCAATGCAATCTTGGAGGCGCCCACCCACATTAGACTTCGGTAGCGTTCATGGGCGGCTGTAACTAAAGTCCCTCGATAATTTAGGGACTTGAGCCATAACGGGAGAATAGGCGTTTCCCACCACCGCACACAGAACGGCTCATCACCGCATTTCTCCCTCATATCTGTGCTGAGCCTCTCATGTGTGCGCGGTTAAACGTCCAAGACTGCATCGCGGCAATCTTGGAGACCGCACCTCAACCATGCTTAGGCTTAGGTGCGCCAGCCTGTGCAGCAAGCAACGTCAAAGAACTGCAATAGCACAGAGGAATGTACCAGTGCTAGTAAATAATGTTACCGCTGCTCGCATGCGGCAGCATTATCGAGAGCAGGAGTTTTGAAACGCTGTGTCGAACGGCTCCTGAACTACACCCGAACACCACAGATCAAGTGAAGTGGGCAGGCTATGGCCGTTCGTGGTACTGCAAGGGTTCAAAGTTGGGGGGTGCGTTTATTACCCAGGGGAAAAAGTCCGGAATTTGGCTACTTAAGTTGGGGTGCATTTATTATGCGAGTGCATTCATTACGCGAGTAAATACGGTACTTTAGCGTGCTCCTGTGTCAGGGGTATTAGACAAATCCATGCACTACTCATCATTCCCATGATAGCTGTACTATCGTATTTATGTCTCCTGTAGACAAAAATGCCACAGTTCACTGATATAATTTCTGCAGGAAACCCTATGGCCAGCACCTAGTGAGTGAAAAGTACGTACCTACAATGATACCATGACAACATTGAACTGCAAACTTACCTCAGTCCTTTGGAAATCTGAATTCAGCTTTATATTGCAGATGTCACAGGACAATGTCTTCCCAGCAGATGCTGCAGAGGCTGCTGCACCTGAAAGTGTACAGGCGAGATGATGGACTGCCACCTCTTTATGAGCCGACAAGTTTCAGCATCTTCATGCAAACATGAAGATGGATTTGTTACAATGTTGTGTAGCAAGCAGTTCACTGCACATATAACCTAAAGTGCAGGGGTGTGCGAATTCTTCAAGATTTAAAACACTGAATCTAACAGTGCCTTCTTAGAGCTTTCCAACCACAACTTTTTTTCACAGTTTATGAACATTTGAAGATGTAAACTGAGCCCAGATGAATACAGCATTATGGCAAAAGCACTCCGGTTTGTACTTATCCCACTCATAAAAAGAGAGAAAAAAAAAAGATCATAACTGAACTTTCCAAGTCGTAAAAGCAACTGAAAAAACTGTTCGCACAAATGATGTGTCCAGGAACACCACTATTTTCCGGGGTACAAGATAGCCTCTTCACTTTGGCTTCCTGGTCCATGTTACCTGAACGCAAGTTTAGCTATGGCAAATTCTTGTGCAACTTATATGCAGAAAATATATACCTTGTTTCCTTAAGTACTAGTCTGTTTCATTTAAGGTACTCTGAAACTGAGCACAGCATACATCTACTACCCACATTCACAGTGAGCTAAGAACCAAGTGTTTTACACATGCTCATACACCGTACATCATACCGACCACAATAGCACATACGACTTGCTAGCTTAAAATGCCGTTAAAGCAACCAGCACTGCGACTAACAAACATAAGTCCTGTAGCAACAAAGCGAAGTAGGGGTGTGAAAATATTCGAAATCTGAATAGCACTTGCTGTTTGATTTGATTCACACTTCAATATTTTACTCTATTCGAAGCTTGTAATTAAAAAGCAATATATGCTATGTCTCATGACAGGTGGCGCATTCGCACATGTAATACACAAACGACTCTGGTACTGCGGCAAACCTAATGGTCTTGCAGAACGGTGAAGCTTGGTGAAGCTAACACACTCATGTACCACGGCGAAGCTGCGGCAAAGCTAACACTTGCGCACTGCGGTAGAGCCAACACATGTACTGTGGTAAAGCGAACACTTGCACACTGTTGCGAAGCTAGCACTTCTGTAATGTGGTGAAGTTAACATCTGTGCACTGTGGCAAAATTAGCTTAAGTGTAATATGCACATTTCTCTGCTGGACTGTTCTTGAAGACTTGTCTGCTCTCTGCTTGATGACATTGTGGCAGTACAGTCATAGTGCAATAAATTTGTTCTTTTGTGCATTTTCAGCAGCACATTTCTCTGTAATTCAATATGGTAGTATTTAAAAATGTTCTATTTGATCTTCACTCAAAACTTTGCTATTTGTACAGCTCTAAAAAAAGAAATGAGAGAGCACCTTGTGATGCCTTTTGCTCCTGTTCCTGCTTTGGTTTCTTGACTGGTCCAGTAGCAGGTCCACCGGCTGGAGGGGCTGGCCTCTTTACTCCTTTTGTCACAGGTCCCTAAGACGTACATGTTCTTGTAAGAAATTAAAATTGAAAACTGGAAATATGAAAAGCACCTCAGTGATAAAAGAACCACCGCTGCAGCAATACCAGTTGATACCACACTTGCAATGGCTAGTGTCGATTCATAAGCATATTTTATGAGCTCACTAAAAGCCAAAAGGTGCAAGGATTCTGAAGATCGTTAAGGTGTCTGCACTGTAAAAATCAAACTCAGTGGTGGTGGTCGTGCTGGCAATCAGTGTAAATGGTGTTGGCAGTGACATTGGCTGTAGGTGAGTGAATCTACTCTTGCAGCTTCTGCTGGCAAATACTTCACCCTAGCACAGCTGAATTGCAAAGTATGGTTACACATCATAAGGGGCCAAGGAAACGTGAAAGGGGACAAGGTGGTCAAGATGGAACCCAAACCAGCAGCCTCAGCTACAGACCGTATTCCATCGATACCACCCTCCCAATGTGCAAAATACTCTCAACGCAAAAGTAACAATCACTGAAAATTTCAGCATCTATGAGGAACTTCAGTTCCACAGTTCCAGATTGCACAAGGAGGGTGAAGTGTCTGCAAGCACAACAGACACTGTAACCTCCGCATCCAACATGAAATGACGCCACATGGTCATGCTGGATCAGAATGCGTACTTTCTGATCCCTTGCACGGTATTAGTAAATTATTGCTGAATATGGTGTATGTGGCGTTGTTTTAATGACGAACAATGTCCACATTAGCAAATCAGTTCTACAGAATCGTGCAAGGTAAACCAGGATGAATTTTTCACCAGTTGAAAAAAGTTCTTTCCAAGAAACCCCAGTGGATTGCCTTTTGCAGCTTCGTGCTATGTTCAACATGGACAGCAATTCTTGCCAATTCTTGATGAAACGAGTGAGTCACGTTACACCAGGATGTGTTTTAGCCAGCAATGTTGTGAAAAGTTCAGCTTTTCTAGTCTTTTTGGTTGCCAGTTGTTGTGTTACCAAGTTACACACACAGATACACTGCTAAGCCTGCTAGGTGACAATGTTTCCTGCATCCTTGTTAGCACCTGCTGGACCGTGTAGAGCAACGTATGCGTAGCTTTGTAAAGCTACTATTTGACATCGCAGCAGGAGCATTGTGAGCAAGCAAGTTATCGGAGACTTATCCACCTTCCCTGCAGGTCCAGCATCCTCTTGCTGCTCATCGTTTTATTTCAAAATACAGGCCTATTGGAGCACATCTACATGGCTGACAATGCTACAACTATATTCGCACTCTATATCTACAGCTGCTAGGCAATAGTATTGTGATCATAGCCAAAACAGCATCAATGCTGCAATGGCAACAATACACGAAGCAACATTTATCAAGCTTTCACAGTCAGGAACCTGCAATAGATTCCCAAACAAAGCTGAAAATTCGTTCTGCTTGTGGCTGAGACTGCAGTCGCCTCCGGGGGATAGGCAGGGCACCAATGATATGAAACACTGCCAAATAAGATGTGCTACAAGCTTTCATTCCCTTCGCGAAAATAGTGCTGTGAAATGCTGCTTCCAGCATCTCTCGGAGAAAAGCTAATGCTGCAGTGAGTGTAATGACCCTCTCTGATGTGAGAAACTTATTGTATATTAATTTCATCACAGGCCTGCAGCTGCTACAGAAATGCTGGTTATAGAGCATCTAGTTTCCCTGAAGTAGTATAGTTCCCCAATAAAAACTTTCTCAATCTTTAGTGAAACAAGCAATACTGTTCAGGGGAAAAAAAAAAAAGTCTTGAAAGTAACATAGGTATTTCCCCAACTCCGTTACTCATGGATCTTGCTAACATTAGTACAGCTATCACACAGTTCTCTGCTATCCAAGTTACCACTAACAAGAACAGCACCATTTAACTAGTATTAGCTAGACATTATAAATATGGTAAAATAGCTCATTTCGATCCCACAAAACTAATGCCATACAAAAAGAAAAATCCCTGCAGCTGCTTACAAATGCTCTCTACATAAAGTTTTTTTTTTTTTTTTTCAGTCATTAACATTAGCTGGTACTTGGCCCTATGGCATTCATATTGGATTTTTCTGAAGCAATACATATACACATGCTCAACTGGATCCAAGTGAAATTATAGTTCACGTGGTATAAATCTCAGAAAAGCTACTTAAAGGGATATTGCACAAAAATAAAAATATCGCGGAAACTTTGAAATTTGACTCTAACGACGCCTATGATCCGGTGCACAGTGTTCATTTCATGTATTTTTTTATCAGATGTCTGTATAATTGGCGATTTGCGAGCATGTGGTGGCTGTACATCGGCATGAGTGCCGACGAGGCCGTGACGTCGTGTGCCCGAGCAGCTGCAGCAACAACAGATGCGGGAAGCGACCCCACATGCCTTGCTTGAGCTCTTCATTCCCCCATCCGGTTCCGAGCAATGGTGCCGCACTGTGCTTGCTATCCTCCTCCAATTGTCACATTGCAATATAAAGAGAGACTAGGACTCCTTTTTTTTTTTCCTCTCTCTCTCTCTCTGTGCGTGCACATACGTGTTTTCTGCTGCTGCTCATATCGCGAGTTCCTTTCCTCTGTTCAATTTGTGGTCCCTTTCCTGCGTGTGTTGCTGTGGGGTTGCCCTCACCCAAGACATCGTTACTGTCAACACCTTCAACGAGTGCCTGGACAGGCTACTTCTCTCCCTATTTGTAGACACGGGTGGGTTCCTGTCGGCGTTTGGTTTCCAACCCAGTGTTGAAGGAGGACACTCTAACCGGTCACCTCTGCAGCACCACTCAAGAAAAACAGGAGGGAGGGGGAGCTAGTGAAACAGAAAGGAAGCCACAGTAGAGAGAGAAGGGGAAAGCACGAGTATTCACGGTGAGAGTTGAGGAGCGTGTAGCAGCAGGGGCGCTGATGCAGGTGGAGAGAGGTAACCGGTCTGGAGAGAGGAGGGTGGGCTCGTTCCCCCACTCTGAGGAACGTCAGCATTGGGTACATATAACGTACAGAAACGTCACTTCCTCTAGTTAACGGAGCGCTCGCTATGTGCAGTACTTTCAGAAAAAATATGTATCAATTTCGTTATTTTCTGGCGGTTTCTGCCTGGAAACAAGGTTGTGTCAGCCTGTTTCCACACCCAATCTTTCATTTAAACAAGGAATCTGGGCGGCAAAATTTTTGTTCAGTATCCCTTTAAGCTCGCACTCACTTTTTACAAAACTCTCTTCTGTCTACTAAATAACAGCACGTAATTAAACATCTTCTGAAACAGTTTAGAATAGACTGCATACATACATACAGCACTTAACCAGAACAAACATTTAATGCTAACATAACCTGTGACCTGATTACGTCTAACATGGCAGCTGTGTTGCACACCAATGGCACATTCGACTTACCACACTCCAACACAATTTGAGAGATGTGGGGCCCACGTGAGACTAGAGCCAGAGAAATCCTGCCGAAATGTTCTGCTGTTCGCAAAGCGATCAGGAGGGCCACGTGAACAAAGCTCTGCTCAATCTCAGTCACACACCCAGACCAATGGTGAGGGTACCTCCGAGAGCTGGGTGAGTAGCCCTCTATTAGAACTGGGTAGGTGTGCTCCAAGTGCTCAACATTGACAAGCTCAAGGACAAAGCACGCCATCAAGGCACCTGAAGCTGACCAGTCGAATGTACCAAGAGTGGGCGTTGCATTACAAAGTCTGCACAGTGCAGCAGGAAGAAGTCGTGAGCTTAAAACAGCTAGTTGCAGCCCAGAGCTTGCAACGAGCTCCTCCGAATTTCGGGAAGAACGTTCTACACACCACTGGCTCTGAGGAAGTGATGGCTCCCTCAGAGGTGGATGCCCAAGCTTTCTCTATACTAGTATCACCATTTATTTACCTGGACAGCATTGCCAGGCTTCGGAGCTGGAGCTGCTGGTTTCACGGCGGGGCCAGTTGGTGGCTTGCCATCTGTGAGCCAGATGGCACACTGCGCTTACTCTCCCAGTCAAGAAGGTGTGGGTCACAACATACCAGCAACAGGAGTTGGCATGTGAAAGTGACATTTCATCATGCATGCTCACTGTACTCTGTACGTGTGACCCACATAGGCTCTCGCAAAAGTGCAGCAGCACATGTCTCAGAGAGACAGCTGCACTGACTGCAGGCGTCGAAGAAACAAGTACTGTCTTCTGCAGGAAGCTGGGCAAAATTTCTCAGTTATGCATGGTCGAATGGTCGAGTGAGAAGTTAGTGAAAAAAAAGTAATATTTGCAAAACTGCTTACTAAGATGAAGCACTGGATGTGGTCACATTAGTGCTATGGTAAAGTCGTATCCAAGCACTGAATACTGAACTGCTTCTGCATTAACTGTGACAATTTGTAAGCCACAGCAATTGTTCGATGTAGTAAGGAGGCTTGTGGTCATATTAAAGAGCAGTTCAGTATTATTCTTATGACAGGTGAAAGAAATGGGATGCGCTGTTCAGTTTTTACAGTGTAATGGCAGAAACATACTGCAACCACCATCTGGCAAAGCGCTAGCTGTAACAGTTGTAATTGAGGCAAAGAGGTTGCCCTGTACTGGAAATTCCAGTGGGTAACTTCACTGCTGCTGTTGGGCAGTAACAGACTGCCGCACGAAATACTGAGCCTAACTGCATTAACAGTGCCAAAACTCACTGTGTAGACAAAGCTGCACGAGAACATGGAGTCGGAGTGCTTCTTCACTTGCGGAGTCAGTGATAAGCACTCCTGCTTACACTAGCAGACACAGTGCAATCATGCTAACCTAGGCAAGCAACTGAAACCAGCAACTTGTGAAGTAGCTGTTTCAGCTGCGCAGGGGACACCAAGTTTACACACTTGGCAGCACATTGGAATCTGTGTGTCCCACATCACATGCAGGAATCACATTTTTCTCAACATGAAAAAAAAAAGAGTGTCCCTTTGCACAATTACAGCCAGGGGAATACTATGTCCTTCCAATGGCCTTGCACAAACTGATGTGACCTTCCCCCACACATTGATGATAAATTGAGAATGTTATTCAAGCCAGTTACGAGGCAAGCGTACAACTCAAGAGCTAAATGCCCACATGGCCATTGGCAGTACTGCCTCCAATGTGAATATGTTGTTCATTGCAGTTAGGCTTCAGTTTTATGATGCTCACAACAGCATAGAAACCTTTTGTCTATGTCTTATTAAAACGCTGCAAGTGAGAACAGCTCAAATGCAAGAGATAATTAAGCTTAGCTGCATCCTGAAAGACTTTCGAAAGGGTTATGCTTTTTTTCGTGTGTCAGAAGAGCACAAAAGCTAGAAAAAAAAATGCGCACCTTCAATCATACTTACTTATTTACTATAGTACAAAACTGCAAAATTGGTTCCATTGCAGGTCAATGTATTTCTAGAGCACAATGCCAGAGTACAGCATCACTCAGGCTGCTCAAGCTAAAAGGTAACTTTGGGGAGCGTAGACAAGCATTAAAATACCGTTCTTTAACAAGAACTTGAAGAGATCCAGTTTTAGTTAGAGTGATGTTGACCTCATAAAGATAACAAGGACACAGTGAACTGGGTAAAAACTGCCAAGTTCTGTGGAATCTCGTTGATGTGACCTCCTTGTGAACTGGAAAAAATTGTACAGTCTGAAAATCTGATTACCCAAAGCAACGTCCGAAAGATGCACGAAAAATAAGTTGGAGGACTCTTAAAGAAGTACTGACACGATTTTACGGCGGCGCAAAATATACATTTTCTGTTTTCTAGCCATGTATTGTATTTGTTAAACGCCCTCTGCACATGGAAGCCAGGAAACACGTACAAAATAGTTCAGTTTGGTTTTAAACTTTTCGTCGCCCAGCACTGCTAGTCAGCCCCAGCGCAATGGACACTATGATGACGTATGAACACAGTCTGTTAAAAATTGCTGAAATCGCTGTCAGAATTGCTGGACGACCGCGAAATCATAGTTGTTTGCGTGCCCCACATGTAACTGACCACAGACGACAGAGAGTGACACTATCATGAATTGCTGCCCCTACATGACTTAGACGCATGTTCGACTGTATTGACACGTCACTAGGAAGCTGCTCCCTGAAAATCGAAACTGCAAGTGGGCTTTTAATGGAGCCGTATTAAAAATATACTCATTGTGTTGTGAGGCACCATGATACTCTTTTTGGGGTTCTCCACGCCAGTGCTTTCATTTACAGCAACAATACGAGAACATCGAAAATTCATGTCAGTACTCCTTTAAGCTTCTCCTTTAAGAGTGAAAACTATAGCTTCATTGGGGCCTATTCACTTCGTGACAGTAATGAACAGCGCAAGTGGGACGCACAAAAAAGGAAGAAGCAGACACGGACAGACAAGGACAGCACCTGTCCGCATCCTTGGACCAACTAGCCCGAGAATCTGTTTTACTATTCACATCGCTTCCTCATAAAAAACTTGTGTTGTCTCGTACATTCAAATTACAGTCCGAGCTATCACGTGCACAGCTGTTAAGTCGTATTTCCTTCCAACAGATTTTACTTCGAGAAATTGACTTTCATTCACTAACGCACCTGTGCCATGGCGAAGGGCTTGTGTAGTTGGGTGTTTCAGGAAACACAGAGGTAGCTAAAGATGGTTATTTCTATGACATGAGCTCCTTGATGCTATCAAATCAATACTTCTGGCTACATCAGTGCCATGAGGCCCCGCTTGCACTGCATTCGAATAGAATATTCATTCAAATTAGCGCCTTCTACAGAATGCCAAAATTACTTAAGCTTCCTCATAACAGAATTACGTTTTCTCGTACAATCAAATTGCTGTTTGAGCTATCATGTGTGTCTAATTCAGACTTAACAAACCTTCTGGCATATGTAATTTTGATGAATTCAATTTCGTTCACTAAAGTACCTGTACCATGGCACAGGGCTGATGGCCGGGTGCTCCAGGTTACTACGGCGGTTGTTTGAAATGATTATTTCTGCTGTCGACACCTGTGCCGACGTCGAATTTTCTGCGATACGAGCTCGTTAATGTGACTGTATTAATATGCACACTCAGTGACAAACTCTATAGAAAAGCTTCATGTATCGAGCGATGCTGATCTGCATAACACATTGTACACAACAACATCACTTGACGCCACACGAACCACAGCCAATCAACTTTTATTCAGCTACTATATCGAACCGCTCGTAGGTGGTTGCTCGCAAGCTGATGAACCATTATGGCGACAGATATGAAATATCTTGTTCATTCGTCACATGAACGTTGAGCTAGCACAATTAAATATACTAAAGCAAAGTTTCAAAAATACCAGTAAAGCCTCAGTTCTGCAGCCATGTTGCCTAGCTTCAGGTGAAAATGTGATTGCATTAACCATATGATTATACACTGCTCCTATGGAATGTTGGCAGGAAAAAAAGAAATGCATTATCCTGAAAATCATGTGAGTACGCACAACTGTATCAACGAGATTCCACTATACAATTAAGTTTATTTAACTGATCACTGCATAAGGATTCCAAAGACAAAGTATTTCTAACTGCAACAGAAAGAAAGAAAGAAGCGTTGTGAACACAGAACCATACCGTTTTTACGAAGCACTGCCCTCAACTGGGGAGGTCTCAAGTTTGGTGGAAGTCTCTGCAAAAGAATCAAGAGCTCAGCCAAGATAAAGCAAGATGCATCACATTCAACTTCATTTCAAAAGTAAGGTCCAGAAGTTCCTTGACCTCATGCCAAGTTCTGGGAAAGTGACCAGTACTGCTACAGTGGAAACAAAAAGGAAAAGGAGCATGCATATTACCCAGGCATTAATAAATGTCCACCACTCAATATACATGTGACGATAACTGGACACCATTTCTCTAAGTGCTGATGGTTGTAAATGGTAGAATGGTCACTATGAAACTGGGCTATTTGGTGCTATACAAAAGCTATGTATAAAAGCTACTACTGAACATTCCCACGCTGGCGCAACAACTACATTTTTCATAATGACTAACGGTCAGCACAACAAAAATGTTGACAATGGCCACAGACTGTTGCGCACCAAGCAGATGTCAGGGGAACACCTTCAAGAAGGGTTACCAGATGACAAATGGGCCGCCGCTTCCTTGATCAGCAGTGCTAGCCTGACTGTTCACAAGTTGGTGAGAAAGAAGAACAACGACATTGCATGTTTCCTGCCTCAGTGAACAAACTCTCCGTCACAATATAAATCTGATCCTTTCTCGTGAGATTACACTTTTTCGTAGTCAACCTTTTCGTGAAAGCACGTGGTGAAACACCTAGGTCAAGCCATGCACGTCAAATGATTGCCCACAGCATACATATCTCAGCTCCACAAAGTTTTCTGAAGCCACCTAAGTAATTGAGGTGCCATTGTCTGAACATTTTTTGCTGAAATTCAAGCTCTGCATTTGTGCGTATCACCCGTCACTGTTTTTTGTACTGTGAAACCCATAACACTGCGTGGGGAGTCGCATAAACTAGCGGTGTCCGTCCACTTTCATAAATGAACAGTACGAGGGCGTTTGTAATAAAGAAGTGACACTTTCAAACAAGATGCTCTATCGTTTGTCACAAGCGCTAATTCATATATATGTCTGTGTTAAGACATTCCCTTCCAGAGTCATTACGTGGGAGCGACCAGAGCATCCAGAAACTGGCAGGCACTCAGCTGGTCTCACTGCTGCACCAGCCGCCTAAAATGTGCCTTTTCATGTTTTTGTACATCGTTGACATGTGGCAGCACACTTCAAACTTTCTTGTTTGGTCTTTTGGCACCAGGCAGGGATACACGTCTGCAGATTTTTTTAAAAAGAAATGTTTCTAAAAAGAAAAGAGAAAAGAAGGTATGCCGCGTCCTGGCAGATTTTTCTTGCTGTAAACACTGCAACGTACATGAACTCGAGGTGCCTCAGAAAAGAAAACCCTGCAGATTATTTTTGACAATGATGCTGAAATTGACCATCTAGAGGGCGAGGATTTTTCACTGGACAACGAGGACTATGAGAGCACCTACAGTGAACCGCTTCGTTCAAGTGCAAAAAGTACAACAGTGAATTTCACCTCCCCTTCTGATAAGCATTATCAAGTTCAAATTCGCTTCCGAGTGAACAAACCATGCAGTGATTGCCTCAAACCACACTGCTATGTTGCTAAATGAACCTCACCTGTATGTCAGAACCAATGTTGGTTCAAGCAGCGTTGTAGAGAAATTTTTTGAGGTTCCAAAAAGCATGCGTGCACATGCTACTGAACGAAAAGTTAAATGACACAATGATATGCTTGCGCTTTGATAAAGGAATAACTCAGCATTCCTGAATGTGTAAGTGCATGACGACGGCGCAACATGTTTTGAAACTATCGTCGATGCTGTTGCCTCTATAACTACCGTCACAAACACGCAGTTCGATGCAGCAGTGCAACACTGTCACTTAATACGGCCCACTACAACCGCAAACACGTCGGCCAGGCTCGTTACATACCTCGGAGTGCGGATTAGTTCACACCTTAATTCTAGTTCACACGGTTTTATGTAGTGCGCACAGGACATCGTGAAACATTGTTGCTGCATGATCGTTAGGCTGGAATAAAACTTTTCACAATGTGGCAAATAATGAAGTATCGAGTATTTAGCACTTTCTGTGATTTGGACAAATATATTGGTACGATATACATTTCAGTGCAGCTAGTGACTTCATCTGGTGAAAGCAGCATGGGGTGTAAGCCCACCCATTCTGTTTTTCTCTATGCTAGCAGATGCTCCACGGACGGGTCGACCCTCCTCCGCCATCGTGGACTGCCCAGTTCCCCCTGTATAGTCCGTGGGCAGTGCAAATACTGCTGTACACAGTGTTCACAAACATTAACCAGGTCAGAACCTGCATTTCACAGCTCTAGTAAAAGGAAAGCAAAATAAAAAGTAGATAAATAAATAAAGATGTAGATTAATGAGAAATGAGTCATACCAAAACTGCCTGCTTTAAGGCATTGACAATCTCCTTGTGTCGCTTTCCACTGAGGTGCTGTGTAAAAAGAGAAGGCAATGAAAAATGAGACAATAAAAGGCACATTAAATTAGGTGGCTCATATTATTTCTTACAATACACTGGCAAACAAAACTGCAGGTAAATGACTTTGTTCTCTTCACTTTTGTACAAAGACACATTGCAATAAATGTAGGATAAGAGGAATACTAGTAAGACCGCACATTATTCAACAATGTGATGATTTTCTGAAAGCAGAAAACAATGAAGCCTCCATCTCACCTGCACTAACTGGTGCACAGAGCTTAATGTTATACTGCAGACATCACATACAGGCCTCTCTGGTAGTACAGCATCTGGAACAACAACAGGAGACAAGTTTGTTAATTCAAATTCCACAGACAGAGAAGCCCGCCAAGTTCAAATTAAACGAAATTCGAACTAATGAAAGCGATAAACTAGGGGCAGCATATGCTGCCACAAGGTGCGCCAGCAACTCTGAAGCAGTAGCTTTTTATCAAAGAACAAATTCACAAGTTCTTACTTCCTGTTCGTCTGGTGAAAAGAGATCGCGATCAGTGCTTGATCTATATAATAATGGCCCTGTTAAGCAAAATCATGCTATAGGTGCACAACTTGACAGCACATCAGCCATTCAGCTGGCTCTGCTTATTGGGGGAAAGAAAAATAGAAAAGGCTTGGCAAGGTGGAAGTCACTGTTCTTATCTTCTTTTTAGTATTCTTATCTTGTTGAAGAGATGCTCGTGCCGGAAGATGGGCGCTTCTGATCTTGATTCACTGCAAGGTGGCCGCCGCAGTCTTTCACAGAGTGACAGGCACTTCAACTTCTGTATCATGCCAGTGTCAAACTGGCCATTGCTGACCAAACGTCAGTTTAAAACATCGCCAATCACGTGAAGATCTTGTACAGTGCATGTTGGCCTTGAGATCTGCCATTCCAGGGGTACTACTAGTGTCATCCAGCCTCACAGTTCGACTCGTCAGCGTTTCCGCCTTTTTATTCATTGGCCATACTTGTGTTTTGTCTGCAATTGTTGCATTGGTGCTACATGAGTAAAATATAGTTAAGTATTGAGTTCTAATTTTTCACAACTGTTACTGTGCACTCAGTTGAAGTATCGCCCTGTCACTGTTGTCTAGTGGTGATGGCACTCGGCTGCTGATCCGAAGGTCACAGGATTGAATTCCGACTGCGTCGGGTACATTTCGATGGAGGCGATATGTTGAGGCTCATGTACTATGCGATGTCAGCGCACTTAAAGAACCCCAGGTGTCCGAATTTCCCGGAGCCCTACACTATGACGTCGCTCAAATCTCGTCGGGGTTTTTAGACGTAAAACCCCACAAATCAGCTGAAGTAGCTTGCGTACCCTACATGAATATTTACACGCACATAAGCAATCTCTCTCACTGGCCCCTTTTTTGCATCTTCCATGAAATGCAAAGCATTTCACCAGCTCAGTCAGTCAAACTACATGACTGCAACACCATTTGATCACCGTCAGAATGTTTCACACATGCTCTCATTAAGCGAAATTTTTAATAGCAAGAAACGTGGATTTCTTCACAAGATTACTTGTGTGACTGAGACACGAAAAAGTCTCAATTAATTTATGGAACAAACACATGTGCTCTTTAAGTGAAAAAAAAAAAAAAAATTGACAAAGCTTGTGCTACATTGTGAATGGCTTAATACAGTAAAACTGGTAGATTTGAAGTTTAACATAGTTTTGCTAAATCTCACATAACCTAGCAGCATGAAAATTCAGGAGGCCGCAGCGGGGCAGGGTGGGTAGGTGGGGGGGTTGCATATCGGAAATTACTGAGACTGCAGACCAACCTAAGAAAGGGGTAAGGATGTTTACTTTAAGCTACTTTGTTCTTTCATCATGAGAAACTCTACTCCTTGTTTTAAGGAGGAAGCACCTTAGGGTCGAGGCTTGTCCATTGTCCGTGCTCATGGCACAGCACCATTGCTCTAGTGTATGGGTGTGGGCCCATCCTGGAGGCAGTGCAGTCAGACGGTGTGTGTGCATGTGTGGGCCGACCCAGACAGTGTCGTCTGGTGCCGTGAGAGAGAGCGAACGGGGCACGTTGACTTATGGAAATGCTCTTTCTGGGATGAACGCTGTACCACCTCGCAAGGAACAAGAATGCGCCCTTGTTCGCGAGAGACAACGCCAACGCAGGCAGCGTCTGTTAGAGAGTTTCTTGATTGAAAAAACCAACTGCTCACGCTGCACAACCGTTCACCGGCCGCCCCATATATATAGGCACTGGATCTTGACCTACAATGTAGTGCCGGTGGGAGATTTCTCTTGTGCGTAGTTGAACAATAAAGATTCACAGCATGCACATTAACTAAATGTAATCCAGAACTCTGCACGATTTATGACGTGGGAGTGCAGGAACCTCATAAGGACCAGGAGCATGAATGACAACGCGTGTGTAAACATACACACGTGTTGTCACTCATTTACATGTGCGAGTGGGCAATGTCACGGGTGATTTAAGGTAACACTGAACGATCCCCAGTGCTTCGCCCACTCGTCACGATTTACTTTGTGCAGATGCATGGATTTTTGTAGTGGAGGGAACCAAACTTGTTTATTTGTGAAGGGACCCGGTAGTTGCGGACTTCGCAAGCTTCAAAAGGTTGTCAAAATACATCTGCTAGAAACAACCTCTGGTTTGATGACCCTTCACCATGAGGAGGTCACCTTGAGTCTTAATGAAAAACGAAGACCAAAATTCAGTTCTCGTCTTCTTAACCGTGCTAAAGATCCTCTCCCATTCAGCATTGCTGTGTGGAATGGCAAGCAGCTGCAGCATTACCTTTGCCACTCTACCAAACTTCACTTTCCCATCAACGCTAGTTATTCTTCCCACTTGTGACGACTGAACATCAATCCTCTCTTCATTTAGAATGTCCCCAGAAATATTGTGTGCCTGCAGTTCTGCAAATTCCACTTCAAGAGCATCCGAGGCTTCTTTGCTTGACTCATTCTTCTCCTGGGGCAGATTTTGTGGGAAGGACTCAATCAAGAAACGAAAGCTTGTGAAAGATGCACCGTTCAAGAACTTCAAACTGGCGACTTCCGCTTTCTTCAAGGTTTCATTCTCCAGTGGAAATTTGTGTCGTATATAGTCACATGTGACAGTAAAGTACTCCCGAACAGTAGAAAGAAACTGCTGCTTCTCGCTGACCCGCAGCCCCTCCACAACAAACAATGTGCGGCTCCCGAGGACAAGATCTTCATTAGCTTTTTGGTTCTTCAGATCTTGATAGGCAACCTCCAGTGGCGAAGAGCAGGCCTTAATGGCAGAGGGATCGACAAACCTAGCCAAAAGGTACCTTAGGAGCTGCATCACGCAGGAATGGAGCAGATGAATTTGAGGTGCCTGTGACTGAAGTTGGCCATTGGCTTTGCCGAACACAGGGATGATGCTCTTCAAGAAAAGGCCATAAGCCAAGTTTACATCAGAGGTCAGGAAGCACAAAAGCCGTTCCTCACGGGTCAAGCTGGCACACCCGGTACTCTCGGATGAAAGCTTCACTTTCTTTGCCGGGGTTGCATCCATCTTCGTCTCTTGGCTCCTTCCGTTTTTGGCGACCTCAATGGACTTCGCCCCCCATCTGCCAAAGCTGCAGCTGTCTTGGGGATCTGGTATACCCCAAAAAATTTGGGCACTGCTGATTTTTTGGCTTTGTCTCATTCAAAAAGAAGCTGACCAAGGGCTGCCACTGCTCCTGCAATCTGGTCAGGCACATACCCAGCAATAGCCACCGCATTGGCACGTGTTTCAAAATCTTCTGCACCTCTGTGTTGTGTAGAAATTCAGCAAGCCTGTCTTTTTGCTTGGCGCTATTCTCAACGTAGAAGATGTCCACAAGCATTGTTGAATTTTGCAGATAAGCATGCGGCTCCTTTCTTGGCCGCAAGATTTATGAGGTGACACGGACAGCCAACGACTACGAAATTTTCTTGGGCTTCTTTTAGCACAGCTGCCACGCCATTCTTTTAGCCGACCATCACACTGGCACTGTCGGCAGAAAATGCAATGCAGTTCTCAACCAGTATACCATGTGATTTGAGTGCGTCCAGAATGAGGTTTCCAATCTTTCAGCCCGTGGCCTCTCCATGGAGTTCCTGAAGGCAAAGCAGTTGGCATTGCACGTTTCACGATTCCTCGACGTAGTATGTCACAGTGATTGGGTTCATTTGCTAACCCACTGTCGTTGCTTCCATCCATTGCGACTGTGAAAGCACGACGTTTCAGAGCCTCCACCATTGTGTTTTCAGCATCTGCAGCCATTTCCCCGACGATGGCAGTTGTTTTCATACATCCGCAACCGTACCGCTTCGCGTCGTCGCACTTCGGGAACATTTTCCGAAACAACAGTCCTGCATGATCACTAATGCCTAGCGGCAAGTTGTGTTCCACAAGAAATCCCGTGAAAGGCATTCTGAACGGATTGGACTGTCTTTGCAGCTCTTTTGGAAGAAACTTCTGATGTTCGATGTTGCCCTGCCCTTCTGTAGCATGAACGTAGTTCTGATGCTTCGTTGAAGCGATGTGCACCTTTATAACGGCCTTGCCACCGTGCAAAATGCTTACATCACAGGTGCACGTGATACAGAATTTGTACTTGTCACCTTTCCGTGAAGTCACAGCATGAAAACTCAGCTGTCTATGAGTTCAGAAACACTTGCAAGTACCTCTTCTTTGCTTTTGACACCGCCACTGACCTTCCAACTGAACTCGGGGAAACATGCAACCTACATAACCATGTAACAAACACAACTGACGCCTAGGCAGGCGGTGTAGGGCTAGCGTACAAAATGCGCTTGAACTTCCTTCAAACCCGGTCCGCGCTCATGAAAGACCTGTTTTCAGTGGTGGTAGCCAGCGATCCTTGCGGAGGTCATCCACAACACATTGCTGCACACACGGTCGCCTCGATCAGCACCGCCGCTGTGGCGTGCACGCCCTCCTTCCACCAAACCAACTGACCTCCATTTGCAGTTGGCAATCTGAAGTGGCTGGCGTTGTTACAGGTTTCAGACTGACAACATGTCACATTAACACAGACGCTCTCGAAGAACTTGCATCAACGCTTCCTGCCAAAACTATGCGTGGAACGGGGGCCAAGACAGACAGACACAAAAGTTTCGGTACCTTTTCCCTCACCTTCTTTCCGTACGGTGGCGAGCGCATGTCACAGCCAGCCTTCACCCAGATGCGCGGTACTATAGTGCCTAGAATATACTTAGCGATACGCTATGGTACAGTTACACTGAAATTGAAGTGTAGTGGCGAGTGCTCTTCCGCAGCACCGCAACTGTCGCAGCAGGAAAGGCTGACGTACATGCGCAATTAAGAAAAAAAAAAAAAAACGCCTCCGCTGTGGTGGCCACTTTTCAGGAGATTCGAGATAGCATTCGTACAATTGGGAGATCAGGTCAAAATTCAGGAGTCTCCAAAACAATTCGGGAGAGTTGGCAGGTATGCACATGGCAACCTAGTCATAGCTCAAATGGGCTTGCCTCAACTAGTCTTAACTTTATTAGGCTTGTCTAGGATAAAAATTAGACTTCTTTTTTTTCCTGTGCAAACTACCCACAGTGAATCGTCTGGTAAACCAGAGAGCATATGTATGTTCCAATACCCACTTGGGTCAGGAGGTCCAGCAGACTTGGTCTCCGTTTTAACAGCAGGCTGCACAGTTCGGTTTGTCCCTGGGAGATCCAAAGACGAAGGCGGAAGCTTAAGGTTGGCACACCGCATCCTGTGTTTGGCTCCTTTAATATGCATGTCCATCTGTGACTTGCTGACTGCTGACACGTCACACAGGTAGCATACACTGGCCTGGAACTCGGCAGCTGCGAGGAAGCGAACATTTGCATTGTTCTACCCTCCTGTCGTTCATTCAGCTACAGGATAATGCACAAGGCACTTCAAAGGCATACTATTAGCCTTTGTGGACACTGAAATTTTGCAAAAGAACAGACAATTATAGTCTTTACATTTCCAGATGCCGATTTACCGGAGCCGTTGACGGCAAAAGCAGAACTGGCGGCAACATCTTGTGGTTTGCTTAAATACAATGTATTGGACTTTTTTTCAGTTGCATCACTTTTCTCGCCAAAAAATATAATGAGAGAGATGCAAGTTATTGATCACCTCACTGCCAGTGCTTTACATGAGCAATCAAGTAAAAAAAAAACATGCAAGCCACGGCAATAGTACCTTTGTCGTAAGGTTCTGCGTTACGAGGTGTCACTACCAGCATTTGCGAACACTTACACTTTGCCAGTAGCTTGGTACACACAAAAAGAAAGAAGTCTACAGACAAACTAAAATACTTTAATAGCAAGCATGGGGTAAACTTGAACAGTGTATTTTGCATAGCTGAGCTCTGTTTTAGTAGCTTCATGATGTTCAGCAAAACAATGTATTTGGAATTTATAGCATTGTGAACACTAAAGGCAATGCTGATATTAATGGAACTTAATGCTGATATTAATGGAACTTAAAGCAGTGTTATTCATGTGTGTTTTTCATAAAATAACAGATTATTATCTGTTATTTACGTTAATGTATGGGGAAATATCGCACGCCAGACTGAGGAAACACTCAGTTTTATGGTCCCAGACCTCAGAGAGGAAGCTGCAACAACATCTCTTTTTAGACCAATTGTGATTAAGTCTATGTACAGCACCAAAGCATTTCCGCATCCTTCATCGTTGTGAGTGTGACCATCCAAACTAATTTTCAGACCTGGAACTTTGCCTTTGTTCAGCAGCAGAATACCAGAAAAAGAAAAAAAAAAGGGGAGAACAGTCATACCACGATTGCAACTGACTGCACCACCACGACCGGCAACAGGGTGGCAAGAAAGAATGGAACTTGAAAACAAGCAGTGGCAGCAATGTTCATCAACTGCAGTCATTTTCTTACTCTGCTTAAGTACACAATCATAGTGTACTCCGTTTATCTAAGCAGCGGCAAATTGAACAAATAATTGTCATTAGCACTCACCAACCGCTTCCAGACTGCCAAATTTTTCGAGCCTCTCCAACAGCTTGAGGTGCTTCCGCCCCTTCAAATGTTCCTCCTCAGTCTCTTCAAATGTTTCCTTGCACATGTCACAAGTGTAGGATGCCTCCTGAAATGTGCAAGCCCTTGAGCATGCTCATGTACACAGTAACAATGACTCACAAATCAAAATAAACAAAGAGAAAGAAACGGCACACTAACTAATCAATGAAACTAGGTCTAGCCTGTTGTCTGTCCTTTTGCTGTGTGGCTCTAAAAGTTTTTAGGAGATGATGAAGTTTCCATAATGCTCTCAATGTTTCTCAAATTAACCTGAACAAGCAACTTGCATGTTGTAGCCAGGGCTGGATTATCTTTAATGACACTGAGAACACATTTGGTGCTGCAGAATTTTATACTGTACATAAAGCACCATTTTTCTATTTCCATTATGATCTCATAACATGTTTTAGTTAGTTAGTGCTATCTAAAGAGAACAATTTTAACATCTTAAATTCCTACATTTTATCATTTGTAACATTGATGAATCTTCTATGTTCACTTCTTGAGAGAGGGAGCGAGAGAGAGAGAGACTATTGGAAAACAGACGTTTTTGCCATCGCATGTATAATAACTGCTGGCACGCTACTCTGTACGGGGATTGGGAAGGGGATTAAGATTCAAGAGCAGAGGGAAAGAAAAAAAGAGAATAAGAATAAATATGAAATGCCCAAATGAACCTGAAGATAGCATTTACAGGTGAGAGGGCAGGTAAGGAGAGGCTCTTCTATACAATATTATGAATCTCTAGCCTTCTGATTAGGCCAATTTCTTGGAACTGGTGACATCAATTTTTAAGAGGTGAACACAATTATGTACTAATACTATACCTGAAACTATGCAGAGATTTTTGCCACATATAAGTACCTAACTAGCAAAAAGGAGTCCCCCACTCAGGCCATTACCAGCTGCTGTAGTAAGTTTGAGGTCACAATTAAGTTTTCACTAGTTGTCAATTTCTGAGCACCTTGATACGGTCAGTAACATGTGTAAACACATCAGAGTCGCCCATGCATACATCAACTGGAATGTTCAAACAGCTGAAACATCATCGCTCAAGGAGATGAGAAACTAAATAGCCTCAAGAAAATAAACAGCACTGACTTGTAGGGCACATACACTATTGTTTTTAATGGTACTTTCTTCTGTTGCATGTTCTCCCTCTGCTCCTTCTCCAGAAGGCACAGCTGTTTCATCTATTCCACTTTCTCCGGCTGATTCATCCGGTGTTTCAACCAAACTAGTTGGTCCAGTTGCTTCGGTCTGCCCTTCCCCATCCTCTGCAACTGCTTCAGCATCACCACCAACCGCATCCCCATTTTCTACTTCCTTGCTCTCATGTTCCAAGGGCCTACAAAAAAATTTAAAGAAGAAAATGTTAAACGGCACTACACTACATGTAGTCTTAAAATATGAAACGAGAGAGCTCCTTCAGTTCGACAGCTACCATGAGAGCTGCAATGTCAGCAGGTCAAATTGTAATAGTTGCCACTGTGGAAGGCCATTAGATGGACTTCAGAAGGCGTAAATTTTTTCTCTGAACCATTACGTCTGAACATGAAGTGCCAGCACTGTCCCTTATGCCTTTGAATATTTACACTCGTACGTCTACTGCACAGTCACACTCAATATCGGTTGCGAAATAGCAACTGCAGGCAACGTGGCATCAACACTACAAAAGAAGAACTGGATAACTGAACTTGGGTTAAATGACAGTGCCATCCTGATGAAGGAAATCCACATGTCGAAACGTTGGTTCCACCGACATTCCTTGTTCTCCACAGTTTTTAATTATCTGTTCATTGGTATATTGTAAAGATGGTTAACATTTGCCAATGTTACCCTCTGCAGGGTTGGGGACCCTCCACCCAGAAAAATCACCTGAGCATTACCATACATTATGAGATATACCATGTACATGCTGATCTATACCCTGTACATGCTGACAGGCACTGTGTGTACTCTACACTGTTCTATGGATGTGTTCACATTCTGCCACCTTGGGCACTTTGTATTGGTAACAACTTCATGCAGTAATTAGAGTAGACTCATACACTTGAAAATCAGTCTAAAGAAACATTTGCCGTTTTGTGACTTCATTAAAACGCGACTCAGGCAATTTTTCAGTGTCCATGGATCTCAATGAAATTTTCCATATATTTTCCCCTTGCTACTGTAATAATGTGTGCCACGAGAGGCATTTGCAAGACATTTAGTTTTCCTGAAAAATTAAAAATTTTTAGCGGATTCCCATGCAGGCCGCCCTGTGTTTTTTTATGTCATTACGTCACACTGCGTACCCGAGCAGGCAGGTGGTCAAGAGCAAAAGCGCGATACTTCAGCACTCATATCATCTCTGTCAAATTCAGAAAAGCTCGCATTACTCAATACATTGTTCGATGACATCGCCACTTCCATTTTTCGGGAACCAGCTCCACATTTCTGATGATGGGGAGGCTGTGACATCATCGCATATGCTGCACAAAGTACCTATTCATTTCAGTTTCAGTTTGAGCAAGTCATTCATTCAGTTATTTAAAATTATTGGTGAGTTTCTGAGCCGACTGAACCACCTTGCCAGCCACAGGATTATCAGTGCCATTGGAAAACAGTGATATCGGAATATGATGAAAAAAACCGCCAGAGTTCCCCTTTAAGGTCCAGCTCCGGTGATTCTCTTATCATACGAACGAAATGGTGATTTTATGTTCCTGAGGCACTCCTGTCATGCACCTGATGGTAGAAATGCACCGCAAAATCGAAAAATGTTTCTCATAAGCAAAAAAAGTAAAGCCAGTTCCATGCCTGTGAAATCCAAGTAAACAGCTGAGCTGAGGCATGGGTGTAAAGCTATCACTACCACAAGGTGTAAAGTTGGGTGTAAAGCTATCACTGCTAAGCTATTATCACTACCATGTAAACACGGTAGTGATAGTAAGGTTCTTCATTTGTTGCGCTTGCGACCATAGCATTATGGCCAATGTTAACCTGAACCTACTGGCCCAATAACAAGTTCTATTACAATACCATGTAGCTGTGGGCCCAGGACAAGGATGAGGGTAGTGGGGCCAGGGCAAGTGTGGGTCCACTTTTCCTTAACGCGTAACCCGCTACTTTTCTTCCTTTTTTCATTTTCTTTCCTTGTTCTTTTTTCTTTATTTGTTCCTTTCATTATCTCTTTTTATATTGTCCTTCACATAATCACTATCATGTAGCAGCGTGGACAGTGGGACGGCTCCACTGTTAACTGTGAACGATGCTTCCCAGGGGTCAACCTCGGCATTGCTCAGCTGAGCTGTTAAAAAGCACAAAAACCAAAACCAAAATATGACCGATCGGTGCGCCTTTGCACGATGTCAAATGAGTCAATCCACCTTTTTGCATGGTGTGACAGTGCATCTGCTCTTCCCCTGGCAGCAAGGTTGTGAAGCACTTAGGTATGGCCATTGCCTCCAAGATGGGCACAGTGGTACAAATGCACTGGCAGGCATGTAATGCCACCACAGCAGGACAAAACTGGGATTTCTCCATCTTGCAACAGTTCTGCTAAAATCCTGCACACAACCGCCCTGGGAGACAAAGCTGTTTTCTTCATGTTGGCATCGAACATATCACTGGTATATACATCGCATTACCAAGAGTCATGACATACCAATGGCACTTGAAATTAATTATCGTCCTCATCATGACACATGGGGCTATTAAAACAGAGTAATTCATAACTTTCCCTGAGGCAATAAAAATAATGTAGTCGTTTGCCAGTGAGACTTTAATTACAGTTTGCAAGTTCAATGTAGCAATATATTTCACTGTTTCTGTTTAGTATACCTCATCTACATAAAATTTTACGACCAACCTCCTTTACAGAAAAGGTAATTTAGGAACCAAAGAGTTCCGATTAATGAGGCACGACTGATTAAATGAACAAACAATGTCACAATGAATGGCTCGGCTTTTAATTTTGTTTCTATTTTTCTCTCCTTCATACTATTTGGCTAACATCACTGGTGCAAATACAAGCTCGTGAGCGAACTATTGAGCCCCTCAATATAAGTTTATGCAAGTCCTCCAAAATAGCACTGCAATTGCAGACGTTTTTTAGTGCAGTAGACGCAGCCAGGTAAAAGCACCCTGGAAAAGATTTCCCCTACCAGCCGCTCGCACAGCACGCATCTCCCTTTTTTTTTTTCTCCTTCCCTCCATAATACACCGTAGTATATGCCACATCAGGGCCACTCACGGAGGGGGCAGGGGCATAATGTTGTATCTGACAGTTCTTAAAAACTTCTGTAAAATCAAAAGCACCCTCCTCCCTACCTCTTCTATTTTTACGCAACATATCTTTTTCTTTACCTCGAAACAAACTTACGTTTGCTCGAGTGATGCCTTGTTATCCCAGTCATTCGTGTCCGTGACGTCCGCAGCGAAGTCAACGTCTCCATCTATTCCAGAGAATGAAAGAGGGTAGCTATAACAGAGGCAAAATACGCATCCATTTTTCACTCTGCACATGCCCATGTGCTTCGATCATGCCAAATGACGATTTGCCTTTCTTGCAAGCCTGCTTTCCAACCAAAAACGCTCGCTCACAGATTGATTTTCTGCTCTAAGTGCGGTCACCCCTGCACATATTACAGCGAAGTACACAGTAAGCGTGGGTGTCACGAAAGCTTTTGAAGTGCCCCCTTCCCACAGCGAGTTCTGCGACGTATGTACAAAGAGAAACGCAGAAGCGAAAGCAAGGGAGAGACGGAGTGTTGAATGGAAGGAGTAACTCGGTCCACTAGACTGTTGTCGATGATATTTGGTTGTAAGATATACTTGCTCGCGCATGTGCCGTACCAACACCTCCTCTACTTTGAGATGCCTGGCACGTGAGCGCCGATTCCACCGCGCGACCCTCTCCCCTTTACGCGCGCCGCCACCGCGCCGCGGCGCTACGTTCTGACACTACCCCGACTACCCCGCATGCCCGGCAAGCGCCCGCGCAGTCTCTGCTGTAGCCCGTTCAGAGTGAGCAGTAATGTTGTTGGTCATGTTTTCCGAGCCTGCCACATGCTACTTTTTATAGCGCGTCTTACCTCTTCGGAACTCGGTCTAATAACCACAGCCGCAGCCTAGCCATGCGGTACTGCAGAAGATCTCGGACTTCACTGGCTAGAGCTCGTCTTTCTCGTGTACACCGAAATGCTGAAGGAAGCTAGTTCACCCGAGAACTTCCTCGCCAAAGAAACCTATCACGCCCTAGTTTTCACTACAGTTTCCAATGTGCAATGCACACAGCTCCTGTAGAATGAGTGCGACTTCATGTTTGTATTCACAAGGAAGTTCTCAAGTAATCCAATAGAATCACTGTTTGGATTTCTAAGGAGGATTACCGGATGCAACGATGTAAGAAGTGCTGTTGGCGGACTAGAAACAAGTTTGAAACGGGGATTGTCGCATCATCCAGCAGAACCAACGTCAACAACTCCACTTCTTTCTGCTCTTCTCGCGCTGTTATTGGAACTGGAAGTGAAGTGAGGAGCAGCACAGCAGCGGTCTGCGCGAATACCCAGAGGGCACAACAAACACTACGAGAAATTTACATGCCATCAAAGCCTTTTTTGCCGACGCCAGATATGACAGCTATAGCACTTGTTGGAGACTACATAGCTCACGTACTGAGCGAGGAAAGTGCGTGCGAGAACTGTGTGTCTTTAGTTAGCAAGGCAAAAGGGAACTCTGCTATACAACGGTTTTATTTCCCACCGAGGCAGGGGTGGCCTCTACTACCTGACACAAGAACTTATTACAGTTCTATATGGACAGAAAAAATACGTGGAAATAATGCTAAAGCTCTCCTAAAACCAATGGAGAATTTGCAGCACAGTGTGAGTGCAATCATAGGCTTGCCTGTGTTGAAATGTAAAAGCTGCACTGATGATCAGAGAGAAGCTTTTGTTAAGCTAATATGGAAGAAATTTATGACGCCTCAATTTTCAAACCATGCATTAGACATAAAGTGACAGAAATGCAGTGGCAAAAATGTATCGCAACAAGCCGATATATGCAAAGTACTGAAGCTTTGAAACTGCATCTCTTGGCTCTATTCTTTGATTTTTTTTTCTTCTGTGATTTCTTTCGACTGCTGAGGCGAGCTGTAATAGCAGTGTCATGAATTGGGGAACTCTTCCAACATATTCGAATATGGTGGAAGTGAAGTGAAGTGAATTCAAAGTGAAGATCTTCACTTTGAATTGTTAGCTTCGCTACATATGAGCAGCATCATGACGCCCCCCCCGTTTTTTTTTTTTTTTTTTCCATTGTCTGTGACAAACGTCATTTTCTGCTTTACACCTTCTTTGACTACCAATCTTGCATTTTTCGTCATAGCCAGGGCCGCTGCAAATTTTGTAACTGTGATACTTACTACTGTGATAAAACATATATGAGTTCCCTTTTCTTTTGTTTACAATTTTCTGGTCATTGTGTGCAAGAACCCGCAAGTGATCCTGCTTTGCATCGATGCTGTTGTCTTTTTTATCTTGAAAGCAATATCTTATCGTATTACTACCGATCTGTAAAACGCCCAAGTTCATGCAAGAGAATGCTGAGCCTGGCCCTCTTGCTGCCGTAAATAAACATTGTGCTATCGTTGTTTCGCTTAATTTACTTTGTTCATTTCTTTTTTTTACGTTATTTGCTCTCTCCTAAGCCCTACAAGCATTGAAACGCAAAATTTTCGCACAGCAGAACGCTGCGAAACTCCGGGCATAGGGACTTTCAGGGGCGGAGCCGGCCGATCGTGGATGGATGGATGGATGCTATGAGCGTCCCCTTTGTAGCGGGGCGGTGACATCTGCGCCACCAGGCTCGTAAGAAGATTTAAGCACTTTTTTTTCTCTCTCTCCTTAAATTTTTCTCATGCCTTTTAAATTTACTTCAATCAAATCGATCATACTATAGAAAAAACGGAAATTCATAGCCCAGTTCCCTGCCCCTTATGGCAGAAGGTCCTTATTTTTCTCTATAATTATTTTTGTCCGTTCTCTCTAGTTTTCTGCCACCAGTATTCTAACCGTCTCTTACTTATTTCAGTCGCGGCTATGTTCAGCTTCCCGTTGTTCGCCCTAAAACCCAAGGCTTCCTGTAGGGTGGTGCCCAAACGTACACCTGGGTGGATATTTCCGCATTCAATCAGAACATGCCCCGTCGTTTCCCTATCTTCCTCACAGCATGTGCATTTTTCTTCTTCTTTACTGAATTTCGCTTTATAAATACGCGTTCTAAGGCAGCCCGATCTCGCTTCAAACAATAAAGCGCTTCCTCTTGAATTATCATAAAATGCCTCCCTCTTTATTTCGTTTTTGCCCTCTTGGTAGTTATTCAGAGTCTGCTTTTTTTCCATCGCTGCTCTCCAGTTAATCTTCTCCGCCTCTCTGACTTTTCCCTTTACGCTCTTTGTTGTCAGTTCTCTTACAGCCGTATATTTACTGGTGAGCCTCCTAGTTCTCTTTCTCCACTGCGTGTCAACGCTCTTTCCATATAAATAGCGGAACACCTTCACTGCCCACCTACTCTTTCATATTCCTTAGCCTTTCTTCAAACCTTATTTTGCTCTGCGCTTCCCTTGCCTCAAAACTCGCCCATCCCATATCGCCCTTTACAGCCTCGTTTGTCGTTTTCCCGTGAGCACCCAACGCGAGGCGTCCCACAGTTCTTTGATTCACATCCATTCCTGATTGTATCTCTGGCCTCATGCACACCACTGAGTTCCCAAATGTAAGCCCCGGTACCATTACCCCTTTCCACAGACCCCTAAGCACCTCGTACCTATTGTGTCCCCATAACGCTCTGTGCTTCATTATTGCTGCGTTCCTTTTTCCCTTTGCTGCCAAGGCTTTTTCGTGTACCTTCATGTATATATCACCCTCATTAACCCATACGCCAAGGTACTTGTATTCGCTTACTCTCGGTATTTCTTGGCCCTGTATGGATACCGCCTGGTCGTTGGGATCATTGAATACCATCAATCCGCATTTTGTTACACTAAATCCTAGTCCTAGAGCCTCGCCTTCCTTCCCGCATATATTCACCAGCCGTTGTATATCATCTCGACTGTCCGCGAATAAGACAATATCATCAGCATAAAATAAACCCGGAAGCATCTGCTCAATCATCACGCCGCCCTGTTTGTGTGACAGATTAAAACCAATGTTGCTATCTCCTAGCGCTTTTTCCATTCTAACCATGTACAGCATTAATAACAGCGGCGACAAAGGACATCCCTGTCTCAGCCCCTTGCTAATATCAATGTTATTTCTGCTACTGATTCCTTCCCATTCTATGCAAACTGTATTTTCTCGATATATTTCCCTCAAAAGCTGTACACAATCGTCGCCTATGCCCATTCCTTCCAAAATTTCCCACAATATTTCCTGATTAACATTGTCATACGCCCCAGTGATGTCTAGAAAAGCCACATACAACGGCCTCCTTTCTATTTTAGATATTTCTATACACTGAGTAAGAACAAATAGGTTATCGTCTAAACGCCTGTCTACTCGAAATCCATTCTGAAGTTCTCCCAAAATATTGTTACGTTCTGCCCAGGCTTCTATTTTTAATTTTACTGCTTGCATTTTTCATCGTGGAGTCAGAAGCTGGCGCCACCTCGCGGACATCCAGTGAAACACCGTGGCCGCGGGAGAACAATAGGAGAGCGGACGACGTGCCAGGCATCTCAGAGTAGAGGAGGCGTTGGCCGTACCATTTCTGCGAACTGTCTTCCTTGTTAGCTCAACGGCTCAGTTGGTAGAGCAACCGCCACGGACAGGCCGGGTTCGAATCCCAAGCCATTGATTGACGATTGCTCGAGTTGTGGGGTTTTACGCACCAAACCACGATATGATTATGGGAGACGCTGTAGTGGAGGGCTCCAGAAATTTCGACCAACTGGGGTTCTTTAACGTGCACCGAAATCGCACGGTGCACGGGTCTCAACATTTCGCGTTCATCGAAATGCAGCCGCCGCGGTCGGAACCCCATACCAGGACAAACTTTTCGCTGAGAAATTATCACTTTCTGAGAAATCTATACGGATTTCCTTGTAGCTTTGTGCTATAAAGTGATAACTGCTCATTTTTTTCTTTCATTTTTCACTCTATTCAGGCCTAAGAGCCGGCGCTGTGATCAAGACCAGGCCATACAGGAAAAGCAACACAATCATGTAACGACTGTGAAAATATTCTCACCAGTGTCGCAGCCACCCGTCATCCCTTCTGTTTTCGACATTTTGCCCGATATAGCGCGCACGAACTCACAAAGTCAGGTTCTCACAAAGTGAGGTTGCCGCCACCAACACAAAACGAAGGCCAGGACTTGGAGACGAGCAAACAAAAGAAATTCAAAGCAGGAAAACAACGAGCGCTCTAGGGAGGACGTCGATATCGTGACTGCAATAAACAAGTAGAATTGTGGCAACCGTGTTAAGAAAAATCCAAATGCAAGCACGACGCAAGCTACGCGTAATGCCGGGTTTCGGAACGCTTCGCTTTTAGAGCTGCTTTGTTGGCTTGGCTTAGCCATTGAACGACTGAACACCTTGTTCTCGGTTTGCCTTGGCTTACCGCGGAACGATAATGATGATGAATTTTCATTGCGCACACCCCAGGTCCAGGCATTGACCCAGGTTAGAGTGAACCCAGGCCAAAATCGGGCGGCAGTAGCACAGTAGTGACAGTAAATCTAGGTAATGATCAGGGGCGATCAAGGGCCACCGTGGTGGTGTAGTGGTTATGGTGCTCGACTGCCACCCAAAAATACGCGGGTTCGGCCGTGGCGGCCGCATTTTCGATGGAGGCGAAAATTCCAGAGGCCTACAAGGAACACCTTTCCAGCCTCTACACGTGAACTGTGCACGTTAAAGTGCACGTTAAAGACCCCCCAGCAGGCAGGCAGGCAGGCAGGCACAGAACTTTATTTTGGTCCTGAGAAACTGCAGTTGGACGTCCCCTTCTAGGGGGATCCTGTAGCAGTTGCGTGCCGCTCCCACGCAGGGACAGGAAGACCGTGGCCCTCCGCCCTATCGCAGGCTCTCTGGACAGCCCGAAGTTGAACCGAAAGGTCGCCGCTTCTCAGGGCTTCCTCCCAGTCCTCTTCTTTGCTGAACTCTGTGTCGTAACGCAGGACATTGCCAGAGCATGTGAGCTAGTGAGCAGTAAGCCTCTCCGCAGTTCGGACAATGCGGTTCAACGTTGGGCGAGAAGTTACTAAACCTGCCTCGCGAAGACCCCGTTTGGAGCATCCTGGAGGCCGAAGACTGCGGACGAGTGAGTTTAGGTTGAGGAAGACCCCCCCCCCTCCCCAGGTGCTCAAAATTTCCGCAGCCCCCCACTACCGGTCGCTTTTCTCTCCTTTCTATTTCACATGGGCTATGTGAGCTATCTTACGAGCTATGATAAATCCCACCACGTCGAGAACGGAAACGACGAACACGCTGACCAAGCTACAGTCGGATACAACTCAGGCAGAGAACTCTGCAGTGAAGCCCCTCCTACGCCCTTATAACCGCCATCCACTGTACCTCCGCGAAGCCTCAAATAGTTCTTTCTTTGAACTTTCCATGTCACCAAAATAAAGCGAGAGTGGTAACAATAACGAATAGGTGCATAAATTTTTACAGTTTATTTCGTTTATTAGAGTGGAACGTGCAAAGGGTAATTCTTTATTGAGCTCAAATCAAGGGCCTGCGATGCAGAAACCCGGCGCGCCACAAGAGTCGCCACCCGAGTTTTTCAGCACAGTTCAGTGAAGTTTCAAGCGTAAAGTAGGCTCGCAAGAGAAATGAACTGTGCCACGGCCTTTTGCAGATGGAAACGCTCAGACCTGACGCATTTTTGTCCATGCTTCTCGAGCACCTCATGGCTTATACCGATGAAAGGACCCAAGAACAGCAGACGCTCCGCAGGTACCGAAGGCATAAACACGAGCCATTTTGAAAAGGTCGCATGACGACGATTTTGTTTGCTTCTGTGATTGGCTGGCGGAGTAACACCGACGCGCTCGGTCCGTCGGCCCCTGTTGCCAACTGCTGTTTTTTTAAGTTGTATCCGACCATAGCAGCTAACGACCAGCTCCTAGCAGAGCTTCAAGATACCTATATCGGCAAGAGCAATGACGCGGGGATCCATGCGCTAGGGAGGCCATATATGGGGACACCCAACACGGAAATGGATGCACTGATTACTTCAGGGGAAGTTTGTGCAGAAGCACAGAGATTCCAGAAAAACACCACCCTGGGTCCTGATGGCATCACTAACGCTATGACCAGGAATCTGGACTGGGATACTTTACATGACCTTACCAACTACTTCAATAGCAATATCTGGGAAGTTCAAGGGGATTTACCGGTCGAAAGGAAGCAAGCAAATATAGTACTTATACCCGAACTGAGCAAGCCCAAAACACTTGACAATCTGTGACCCATCTCGCTGACTTCCTGCCTTGGCAAATTATTTGAACGCGTACTATTACTTAAGCTAGAACTGCATGTTGAGAAAGAGCATCTCATGCCAGATATGATGCTTGTATTCTGCAAGGGGGTTTCAGTGCAAGAGGTCTTTAAGGAGGAAGTGATGAATCCAGCCCCCGGTGATCTGGGCAACATAGTCCTAGCTGTGGATGTACATACAGCTTTTGATATAATCAAGGCCTCAGTGACATAGACTGTGGTCATTGTCATAACTACTACATTAAAGGTTTCTTACAAGACCATATACTGCAACCATCAACTTGGGATCGGTCAAATCAGATGCGATGAAAATGCTGAACAAAGATGTGCCCCAGGGTTCCATTCCGTCTCAATTCCTTTTCAACCTAGAGCTATGTCAACTGGCTATCGTGCTCTCTGAAGAGCCTCACCTTGGTTATGCTTTGCACACAGACGATCTTACCCTTTGGACCACAGAAGGCTCCTTTGGAGAGTGTCGGACCACATTGCAAAATGCCTTGGAAACAGTTGAAACCTATAGGGCCACAGCTGATGTGACCTGTTCACTATCGAAGTCAGAAAATCTTTACCTAAGACCACACAGATCTCGAGCCAACAGATCCTTAGACCTAACACTTTACCACAGAGGAGCCCACCTATGAAGAGTTACCACCTTTCGTGTACTCGGCATGCACCTTCAAGAGAGAACCAGCACACAGGTCGCTATAAATCGACTGTGACACACAGTCAAGTGCGTGACAGGACTCGTCCAAAGAATTATGAGAGGACGCATGGGCGTGACAAAACAAGATACGTTAATTCTGGTGCAGGCCCTGATCTTAAGCCAACTCACACATGCTCTCCCCTTCCAGTTAACACGAAAAACGGAGGAAGCACATGGTGATGCTTTGATCCGCATTGCGACCAAGTCAACTATTGGACTACCAAATGGCACGAGCATGGAGCACCTACTTGAACTGGGTGTCTATGACCCATTTGAAGAGCTAGCAACAGATATACATTCATCTCCCAAAGAGAAAGGCTCTGTGGTACACCTTGAGGGTGATCGCTCTTACAGCGATTAGGCTTCCCGATCACACCACAATACTGTTTGGAGGCCACTGACAGAATAACGCCATATCTTTGCTCATGCCTTATGGTAGAACCCATACCATGGAATATGCATCCTGTTCACCATGCCAAATGACGCACAGCCAGGGTACGCAATCTCCAGAGCCTTAACGATAGACAGGATGTTTATTATACCAATGTCAGTCGCTATCAAAGACAGCCAAGACGTTAGACAGCTTGGATTGGCTGCTGTCGTAAATCACGTCACATAAAACACAATCATATGTGCAAAGGCGAATGTTCAAGGGGATATTTTTTGGGAGGTCATTGACATAAATTAAATATAGTAATGTGCCCAAGACAGACCTTTGCGGCACCCCAGAACGCACCTCCAGAACTGATGACTTTGTGAAACTGAAGTCGACATACTACGAGCGATTATGAAAAAACTAGCAATCCACTCTACCAGACAGGAATTTTTCAGAATGATGTGTAGTTTATGCGGAAGGTGAGAACGTATCACCGTATAAAAGGCTTTCGAGAAGTTGATAACGATAGCATCGATTTTGGTTAGTTGCATAACAGTGCTAAAACCACTTCTGAAACAATGCTGAGCGTTATTTAAAATATGGTTTGACTCAAGAGAATCCATTATGTGTTTGTATATGATGTGCTCTAACATTTTGCACGAATACGGAGTTAAATAAATTGGTCTATAATTAGTTATGTCACACTTGCTACTAGATTTATACAATAGATTTATACTAGATTTATACTCTTGCAGGCTTCTAAGATGTTGATGTGGTACTGCTTTCTAATGATTTCTTAAATATAAAAACAAGGTAATGACAGGTACACTACAAGTAATGAGGTAAAAAAAGTGTTGGGGACATCTGAGCCGCTGGATTTTTTGCTGCCTAGCTTTAAAATCAAATTAAACACTGTTAACACTAACTGTGATGTCTGGAATAGAATAATCTGAAGTATACTATCAAAAACCAGGTATGCTTGGGAATCAAATGCATAGACAGAATGGAAATATTTGTTAAATGCGCTGGATATGAGCGCAGGATCATTTACACTTTCACCGTTGATTGTAAATGAAGATGCAGAATCAGTAGCAGGCATGATAGAATGCCAAAACTTAGTAGGATTATTTTTTAGCAGCACCAATATTTCAGCACTAAAAGAGAAGTCCCTGGCGAGCTTTATTTTCTACTTCAGTTCCTCTTTAGCAGATTCGAACCTAAAAGAAGCAATAGAATCATTGCTGGATTTTGAGCACCTGAGGCGCCTAACACGGCGTGGTAACTGTAAAATCTCTCTGGTCATCCAGGGAATGGCACGATTTCTATTTCTCTTTTTCTTTTGCTTCTTTGAGGAACAAAGCGATGGATGCATAAATGCGCAATGTCCTCAGACTTCCAAAGTAGTGTGTTGATGTCACGGTCTTTACTAAGTGTAACAAAGGGTTCATATCCTTCATATAAAGCCTCAAGAATGAAATTGTCGTCAGAGCGATTGAAGTCCAAAAAAGTTCGAATTTCAATCTGTGACTTGCTGACTGGGCAATTCAGAGATGTAGACACTGCCTTGTGATCAGATATTCCATCGATTATCTCACACTCGGACACCTTATCAACTAGATGTGCACTAATTTACAGCAGGTCTAGGAATGCGTTTAGTCTTGTAGCACCATCAACCACTCGCGTAAGCCCAAGAGAGAACGAAAAGTTAACCAGTTTGTTACCAGAAGGACCATGATCTGAAAGGGTAGGCCAACGAATGTCAAGCATGTTAAAATCACCCATTATGGTTCAACTATTTGCGACAAAATTGTGCATGTTGATATAATCAGCAAGCAGAGAAAAGCTTTCAGGTGACGAACCAGGCGGATGATAAAAAACAGCTAATATACGAATTGTTTTGTTGCCTATGTACAATTTACACCAAACACACTCAAGTTCTGCTGGAGGAGAGATAACAGAAAACCTTAAATCAGACTTTAGAAAAAGGGCAACTCCACCACCCTTGCCAATTTGATGGTCTGTTCAGACAGCTACTTAACCGGGTTGTGTGAACTCAGAGTCAAATACTTGATCATGAAGCCAAGTCTCAGTGACACCAATGAAATGAGGGAAGTAAGACATCGCAAGAGAAAGGAATCGCAGGGACTTATTGACCAGACTTATTGCATTAAGGCACAGAAAACTAACATTGCACGAGTCACGGACCCACGGCGATGAGGATGAAATAGGGGGGGGGGTCTGGAGATCCTGGAAGGACAATGGTGTGGCTCACTGGGGTGTTTGCAGAGAAACCAGAATCATTCACTAGGGAGCTTGATGTGTCATTCCAACTGTAGCGAACACTATGAAAACATGCTCGTAACGTAATTTTACCACAGAACCACAGCCACGAAATGAAGAGGTCACTGCCCAAAGTCTTTTACAAATGACAAGCACATTAGCTGAAACATCTTCAGCGATGTAAAATTTTGTTCCTTTGAGTTTTGAGACACTCTTCATTACTTCAATTTTGTCACTGAAGTTCAGCAGTTGCATGTAACTGGGTGCGATCGACCATCACGTTTGATGCCAATTCTGTGACAGCGCTCAACAGGTGGGCTTGCAATTTCAAGTTTTTCTAAGAAAAATTGGGTAACCTAGCCAAAATTGTGTTGGTATTGTCACTATCCGTTTCGTCAGTGCCATGTATAATTATGTTGTTACGCCTGGAACAATTTTCAAGGTCGTCATTCTTTCTTGCAAAGTCTGACCAGACAAGCCAACAGGGTCAGCAGCGGTCTTTTCAAGAGCACTTACGTGGGAGCACCAAACGCTTGTTGACAGTCTCCCGAAAAGACTTGATATCAGAAATATCTCGCACAATCTGTCCCTGTCCAGCTAATAGTTCTCTCAATACCTCAGAAATACTGCTCGGGTCATTATCGGACTCAGCTAACACATTACACAAGACACTCATGCTAAGTGTTGCCATTTTCGATAACTTAGGCGAGCCTGTATTTAACTGTACATCACTACTAAGTTAGCCTGCTTACGCAGTGAAATGCATTTACAAAACAAGAAAAAAAGCTCTGTGGGCACGAGAGCAGCAGAAAACAATGATCATATGATCTAAGAGAATGAGTTTATTCATAGTACCGTACCTGCATAAAAAACAAGACGTGATTTAGCATCCTGTTGGCGCTGTTGCCGTCTTGCCCACTGACGAAGGACGCTGAGTTCAGGTATTTATGCGTTTTGCAAACAATGTCACAGTCCAGTGCGGGGCGCTGATTGGTGCAGGTGATGACGTGACATATAAGCGGGAGGCATGTGGCGCGATGACATTTATTGCCAAGCAAGAACGCGCCAAGCAAGAATGCATCAAAAATAAAAGGTTTGAAACAGTAATGAAATGGTTACAGAACAGTAATAAATAGAAACATATGACACAGACAAGCAGCTATTTTTCTTTCAGCATGGATTGTCCATCACCATTTCCCTGTGGCACTCCATCCTCACTGCTCAGCTGTGGTTCTTCGTCTTTGGTACACAACTGTGGAAGATTATCCACGCTACAAGCATCTCCCAAGCGCTTTGCAAAATTCTCAATAACACCCGTTATTCTTTCCATCAACTGACGGTTTTTGGTGACACGTTCTTCTGTTTCCTTCTTGCACATGCTGATTTCATCCTGTACGCTTTGAATTCTTGCATTCATCTCGGACAGCTGCAAATGTATAGAAATATCAGGAGTGTTGGCCACCACACTGGCACACAAGAAGATCGGAATCAGTGCATTATTCAAATGCATCTTTCGAAATTCCAATAGGGTCACACAGTCCCATCATGCCCAGTAAGAACACATGAAATTAAGTTTTTCAGAGCCTTCCTTTTCACACATGCATCAGGATTATAGGCCACTGTCAAAAGGCAGCATTAAAATTATGTTCCAAGGCTTTGCATGCTAAAACTGCAACACCACATATGTCATAAACCCTAAAAATGAAGGGCACATCTAAGGTGTTCTTCCATCCACAACAGTAATAATCACCTAGATCGCATGACTTGCGCCATGCGATCTAGGTGCATGCTGTCAGTGCGACACGATGCTTGCCAATTTCCTATCAAGAATGCAGAGTTTCTAAGAAAAGAAACAAAAGCAAGCCAGATGATGATTATTGTGGGATAGAATGACTCCCCTAAGGGCGCAAACTAATCTTAGAGCATGGGAGAAACACTGGATTAATTTTGACTGCATGTGGTTCGTTAACATACACATAAATTAGCACACGTATGCTGGTGTTTCTGCAAAGTGGGGGCGCTGAAACTGGTAATCGAAGCTACACCCTTGAACTTCATAGTGAAAGGTTAAGGTTAGATGACTGCTAACAAGAAAGATGTTGCAGCTCCAGTGCTGAGGCCTTATCCCAAATAAAGGAGCACAAGGATAGTAGCCACTGAAATAATTGCGAGTGGCACTTGGCAAGGGGCAAAGCATTAAGTGAAAAAATATTTCCATCATTGCAATTTCTGTCCTTGTTCATTTTAAAGGGGCCCCCCAACACTTTTCCAAGGAAACCTCCAGTAACATCCTCCAGTAACTGCTGGAAAATTTTTTTTAATCCGTTAGGCATTAGCGGAGCTACAGTGTAAAATTTGAGAAAAATTCTACTGTCCAGAAGCTTTGACTCTCTTTTTGTCACAATGAGTGTGCCGAAAGCTACACAGGGATGGGTGAAACAGGGGCAAGAAGCCATGCTTGCATGTGTCATGACCTCGAAGATTTTCTGTCCTCTTTTTCTTTGAACATATTCACGCTTCCGCAGAGATGACAAGCTTGTGGCCAGAATTACTGCGAGGATGTGGCACCGCCATACGGCATCCACAGCAGTGCACACGGGAATCGAGCAATAGTAGATCTCCTAATTATTTCATAGTCAGTGCAAATTCTGACGTGTTTTGTTGAAAGAAGAGCGGGCGATTTCCCCATGTATTTCGAAACCAAATTGCAAATTCCCTGCTGCATGTGTTGTGCAATAATATTTGGCTGACACGTTCACAGGAACCATCGCAGCTGATTGGCAATATTTTCTGGCCATGTTCGAAAAGTGTTGCAAGAGCCCCTTTAAGAAATGTCACATTGGTTGTACAAGCTACTCACCAAAGACACCGAGCTTACCTTCCTGAACTGTGAAGAAAATTCTCAGATAAGAATCGACAAACGCTTGAGTTTTTGCTTGCTTGACTCTGAACATAATTTTCATGAACAGACCACTTACACGATTAACTACGTTGTGATTGTAAATGCAATGTATATGAGTACCTTAGCAGTGGCAACGGCTCTTGCTTCCTTCATTGCTGTCTGGAGCTCGTGCAGTTTTTGCAGAGCATCACTGTTGCGCTGTTCACGGGACTGAAGACCGGCATTGAGTGGCTGCCTTTCTTTGAGGCGTTTCAGCTCCTCTGCAGCGAGTTCCACTTTCTTTTGCAATGCAAAGTGCCTCTGCTCAAGTTCAATCCTGCATGCACAGAGTAACACTGCAGCACATGCCGAATTGATAACAACATCACAGCTTTGTTATTTTCTTGGCTTCATTCTCTGTTGCGTTCACATGGTGCCGCCCAACAAGAATGTTGGCACTTCAACCTATCTCCTTTCTCGTTAACTTCACAGCAAAGGCATTGACTGCGGCAGGTTTGATTCATTATGGTAGCATACGATGGTTTATAGGTCAGTTGCCTGCCCCCAAGAATCCATGCACAACAAGATGCCATCAAGCAGCAATAACATTCTGCATTATTCCAGCGTCACTTGTGGCCATTAGCCGTGCCATTAGGGGAACAGTCACCACCACAGTGCAATGGCAGTGCAATACACAGATAATAAAAGAGTCCCTGGGTTTGGAACCATCATAAGGAGGTTGGTTCAGTTCCTCCAGTTTCATTTCCTTACACCTCACTATTGTTGCACTTCAATCAAAAGCTACAAATCATGGCCCCTATGCTTTCCTTGCCTTCATTATCTGTTGCTGTCATATGACTGTGGGGAAAAAATAGGGCCCTTGATAAATTCCTCTTCTTGTCTACGAAGTACATTTGTAATTAAAGCCAGTATTAGCCAATTAGGCAGTTTCAGCAGAGAGAACAGAAATATATATCTGGTTAAGGTGATGACTGGACAAACCGCACAACTTTTTATGGCCTATTGGTCTGGTTTTTAACCTAGTGCTAATGTGTACTGGAATGTGTCACTGGATTTAAACATCATTTTCAGCTTTCAGGACCACCATTACTGATGGTCTCAGGACTTCTCAATGTGCGCCCAAAGCAAAAGCAACACCAAATTGAATACAGCTGCTACTTTTGGCAAAGCATACATGAAGCCCACTGTTTGGCAGCGGAATACTGCCAAGCTACTTCGGTGTGTTGGCAAGAATCGTATGTGCAAAAATAATCTGTGTTCCTCTAGAATGCTCCCAGTCTCTGCATTTAGCAAGGCAATCCTACATTTAATTTTTCTTTTTATTAACTTACATACACTGCATGATGTGAGGACACCATTTACAAAAGTTTCAAACAAGATGAATGGCTCTTCTGGTTGCTGGCCCTGCATTTCACTGATATGTGTTCTGCTGCTTGTGATCTTCAGGAACACACAAGCAAGAATAAATGCAAACTGATAGGGACAGATGAGCCTAATGGTCACTGCTTGAATTCTGAAGCTATTACCAGCTCTACACAAAACTGCTCTTCAACACTCTGATCAGGATCTCTTGATGAACCACAGGGATGAAATATATATATATATATATGTAATAAGAAAAATGCAGCAACAGCCTTTGATTAATCGGTCACATATTTTTTTGAATAATGGGTATCAATGTATCACGAGACCACCTAATGTAAGAAACCAAACTAACAAAAGGAACAAAGCAGAATTTGCTTACAAGATGTGGACTTGTTTTGATGTCTTTACGGGAAGCGCCACTATCACTTTCAGCACAGACCACGCTTATCTTGCATGCCTCTTCGAGAATGGTAGCGATCGTTCTACAAACTATGCGTGCCTGACAGGCACATTTGAGTGCCTTCTAGAATCTCAGTGATAATACCAGAACACGTTGCGATGAGTATAAAAGCCGACGCACTTCGGTGTTGTCAGTTTTTTACTGTTGACCGACGTCTGTTCATGCCGCTATAGTCTTGCAGTGTGATTTGCTTTGCTTTGCTTTGCTGGGCACAGGTTTGCCCAATAAACAGTTCGACTGACAACGCCTTGAGTTCTGCTGCATCCTTCATTGTCACGACCACTTGGCAATACTGTTTCAACCATGTTGAAACATGTTGGCTTTAGATCTGACCGTACAGAAAGAACCTGGGATACAACAATCACATAATCCACAGCATTAAGTAAGTTACAGCTAAAACATGGCAAGTTATAGCAAAGATGAAAAGCTGAAAAGGCTATAAAACTGTGGAAAAAGAACCGGATGCCAGCACAGTAGCTTTACTTGTTCAAGAGTGAATGTACTATAGATATGGTATGTACACTGTATACTGCAAATACTGTTTTGATAATGGTCAGCATTAATTACTCTATGCAACTGCACTTTTCTTTATGTTCAGTGGCTCTAGATTTGTCAGATTTGCTTCCGACACAAACAATGCATGCCTAAATGCACGGAGCATTCGCACTGTTTGTTCCCAACTTTTCAAGTGCAGATGATCGCAGACATACTTGTACTACATATATGTATCCTTGGTTTTTTTACAAAAGATGCCTCTCTATTTTGTACATGAAAAGTGTGCAAGAAAGTGGGCCTTGTGGGCTGTACTGCAGACAAGAATTTAGTTTCTGCAGGTGTGATGCCATACACTGTACCAACTTCCTCCTACACACCTTGCCTGCTATATTTTTAATATGCCCTCTTTTGCAGGGAGGGCAACAGCAGTTCTACGTCACATTGTACATGTGTTGTAAAACATTGCATTTTGTTCCTTTCAGTGGAGTGGTCTTTATTTTGTTTCTGCAACACACAACATGAGAGTATAAGAATTAAAGAGCCAGCTTTATTTGGCATCGTGTATTACTTCCATCAAAACGTGTACTTACCGTTTCTTTTCTTGGTCTGCTTTCCTCTGCTGGCACATCTCTACATCAGCAGCACGGTCTTCCATCTTACTTATCAATTCCATAGTTTTTCTATACTCTTCACTTATGCGGGGGGCCAGGCTAACCATTTCTTCAGTAGCTGACACAACAGAGCGCAACCTCTCATTTTCAGATTCCAAGGCAGCCAGGGTTTCCACATCTGCGGAAATCTTTTCCTTCCAAGCAAGCGGGTCCCTGTAATTCAACAGGGGAAGGAAAACTTCACATCTCATAGACCTCAGCTTGACCATAGTACAAATATTCTGGCTACAATCTCAAGCTTATGACAAAACCACATTTCAGGGAACACAAGGCTGTAACTCGAGAACAAATAAAGGCTCTATTCAGGTCACTCTGCAATTTGTGAACTACTTGCCACTGATGCAGCACAAGTTCCTAAAGAGCTGGCATTACCCAACATGCAAGGGACCTACACTGCCTCTTGCATGAAAATGCAGCACAGGGCGCATCTCACTTTGCACCAATAATATTGTCATCATCATCAGCCTAATTTAAGTCCACTGTAGGACGAAGGCCAATTTGTCCTGCCCTGGGTGAGTTGATTCCACTTTTTGCCTATGAATCTCTTAATTTCATCATCACCATCTAACCTTCTGCCTGCCTCTGCTGCATTTTCCGTACCTTAGCATCCATTCTGTCGTTCTGGCTGTCCAAAGGTTGTTGGTTCTTCGCATTACATGTCCTGCCCAGGCAGACATTTTTTTCTTAGTTGAGATAAGGATATTAGTTGTTCCTGTCTGCTCCCTGATTCATTCCACTCGCTTTGTCTCTTAAAGTTACACCTATCAATTTTCATTCCATAGCCTGTTGTGTGCTCCTCAATTTCAGTCTGGCTTTCTTTGTTATCCTCCATATTTCTACACCGTATCTTAGTACTGGGAGAGTGCAGTGGTTGAAAACATATTGTTTTAAAGGTGGCGGCAAGTTTCCGGTCATTACTTGGGAATATCAGCCATATGCGCTCCAGCCTAATCTTATTATTCACAGAATTTCCTTTTCGTGAGTACGTTCTGCTGTTAGCAATGGACCATTTTCAAGCATGCGAGTGCCACCAATGGCCGTGCAAGCACTTATGGGAAAAGTGTGTACTCTACCGTACCACTGAGACGTGCGCCGCGGGGCTCGCACTTAATCTTCTCTGCTGCGCTGTGCCAGCACTTCTTTGTTAAGTAAATTTGGCAAGGCGGAATATATCGGTGTGTAAATTAATCACTGTTCCTTTAGCTGCGATGAATTCTCCACAAATTCCACACATCTAGCACATCCGGCGCCACTTCTGGGCGAGCTGATCAGTTCCCAAGCGTCAATGCTTTTTGCATGCCCATTTGGAAACAAGTCCACTGACACTGTTGACAAGCACAAGGCAAGATTCTGAGACAGGGGGGTGGGGGGGATACGTACGATTGTAGAGTTTGCGTTTTACAATGGTAGAGAGTGCAATAATCATGTGCACCATAGGCAACAGGTGGCAAGCTGCGATCACCTTTTGTACATGCATTGTACGTTTCGTAGATGCAAGCGTAGGTTGTGCTTTCCCATGCTGTCTTACCGCAGGCCAACCATGATATCACTGTATAGTTAGGTGCATGCGCATTAACCGTCAGATATCCAACAGAGTGAGTACACTTGAGGTTGTGTCAAGGCCCCCCCCCCCTAACGATCACAGATTATTTTGCAGCGAGCACTCGGCAGCATTTGCTGCCGTTTTTTTCGCATCTAACACAAGTGGTATACTCTTGCTCGGCCAATGCATATCTTTTGTGAATAACAAAGCTGTGTGCTTAACTGACACAAATGTGCGTGAACGTTCTAGCAAAACTGAAAGATTGCTGTAGTCTTGGGAGAGCGTCTGCCTTTGAGAACTGAAGGATCCGAAGGTCGCGGGCTCGGTTCACACTTAAGGCAGGTTTGTCTTTTCTTCCACTTTAATTCGTTTCTACATACTCCACAATTACAATACTACAATTAACACACTTCAATAATTTCCCCTGTGATTTCCTAGGCTTCATTGTTTGTTGGTTCATTAAGCTGTTTCTAGCAGGAGACATGTTATTTAAATTTTTATGACCAATTGCACATAAAAGAAGACGCTAGAGGTGCATAGAGCAAGCTCAAGGGGCTTTAAAGCCAGATCCGAAGGTTGTGAGTTCGGTTCCCACCGAAGGCAGGTTTGTCTACTTGTCCATTTTAATTCGTTTCTACTTACCCCACAATTGCAATACTATAATTAACACACTTCAATAATTTCCCCTGTGATTTCCTAGGCTTCATTGTTTGTTGGTTCATTAAGTTGTTTATAACAAATAAACAAGCCCTTGACCCTTTCTCTATCGTTATGTCTCCTGCTAGTTTACTGATCATCAGAAGGTGCTTGTGCTTTCCAATGATCAGTTCTATTTTCTACATTCCTTTGCCTTTCGAAGTGGTGCTGTTTTTGCCTTCTCACAAAAGTTTATAGACTATGAATTCAATGACAAATTGGAATTTATGGTTTTTTGCAGCATGACACTTATTGAGCAATAAATCCCTATCTATGTCACAAAAGTTACTGCGTGTGTACTTTAAATTCAATCATAGAAAACAAGTACATTTAGAAATATTGTGACGGAGACGCACCTCCACCCCGCACCTCCACCAAATGTGACGGAGACGCAAGAGTGATGAAATGATTATTTACAATGTTGACGGAACCGACAAAATGGCTGAAGGCACACACGCGCGCAAGCGTCAAGAACACTCGTCGTCGTTCTCACTTCGTATGGTTCCACACTTGTCCTCGCGGCACCGCTTCGTAACAATATTGAGTGCTGTAAACTTTTACTGACACGTGTACATTTAATCGATCTTATTTCTCTGTTGCAGTACAACTGCTCATCAGTTATGAAATGCGTCAACAGATATGCATCAACTCGTATTTCCTGCAACACCAATACACAAATACTATCAGTACTTGTCTCAGCATGGCAACATCTGTGGAGTGAAAGGAAGTTTGCAAAATTAGTAGATTAAACTAACCTGCAAACTGCAGCCCGTTTCTCCTCAAGAGTTTCATTGAGTTCCATGATCTCCAACTGCGCCTTCTGAAGTGCCTCGGCAGAGGCACACAGGGTTGTCTTGAGCTTCTGGTAGTCCGACATTATGGCAGTTTTTTTTTCGGCGTACGCAGCCAGTGTTGTCTCACAAGCTGAAAGCTCGTTGGCGACTGCCTGTGGCTGTTCATCGACGTCAAGCAGAGTTGCCATCTTGTTGGCCTTGGCATTCATTGCATTAAGCTCAGCTAGGGCTTCTTCTCCCTTGGCCTTGGCAGCCTGCTGATGATTCAGCTTCGCCTAAAGACCAATAAGGATTGACAAAGCCTCAGTGGCAGTTCTGCTACACGAACGAGAGCACCACTGGTTCACAGGGTACCTGACCTGCGGCAACATTCTCTAACGTTGGAAACCGAAGGCCCCACCTTCAAGAGAACAAATCTGACAAGACCATAAATTTGGGCTAGCCTCCTGGCAAAATCTGCGACACTGGCCCTTTCTTACTGCTGAATAAAAATAAAAATAAATAATGCTGGCCTTTAGAAAGTTCGAAGAATTATGTTACCACCCAACCAAGCTTTTGCCGAGACGAGCTTAAAGATGTATGCACACACATCATCAGAAGTTAAACGAAACTTTAATGCACTGGTCTAAATTAGTTCACTGATGGGCCAGCACAGCAACATCTGGCTATGCACTCCCTTGCTTCTTTGAAGAAGAATGACACAAATGTACATCAAGATGTTGCAGTTTCACTTGTTATTTATTTGTTTCATCACAGCATACCAAATAAAGGCAATGTATGAAGAGAAGATGTCCGAAATTTCAGACACGTACTTTTCAGAATAAGATTTTCCAATCTTTCCAGCTTAATTTTACGTCCAAAATGGTATTATTTGAAGCCACAGCTGCTGCTACATTAATCATGTGGCAATCAGGTTTCAGCGATAGCGTCCTTTAAAAAAAACTTTTGCTACAATAAAGAACTGCTGTGCCAGCATACAGGCACTTAGATGAGGCCATTGCCACGGAGATAGCATATCTTAATTGTATACACGAGCATATCGAATTGTATACAGCGCGTGGCTCCCGGCACGCGCTCGCCCGCGAGAGACAACGTTGGCGCAGGCAGCGTCTCCTAGCGAGTTTCTTGATTGAGAAATACTGACTGCTCGCGTTGGAGAAGCGTTCACCGGCAACCCATATATATATATATATATATATATATATATATATATATATATATATATATATATATATATATAGGCACTGCATCTTGACTTGCAATGAAGTGCCGGTGGGAGATTTCACTTGTGCATTGTGCATAGTTGAACCGTGAGGATTCGTAGCATGCGCGAGATGTTATAAAACTAGATGGTGGTACTTGTAGTTGATGATGAAAGATGCGAGATGTTATAATAGTTTGATGACATTTACTCAAGTGTTTCACTTTTAATTGTGGGGCGAATTGCACGGAAGAGTTTCACGGTTTACCGATGATTCCTTCCGGAGCTTCGCCCCACTCATCATCATTCACCCCGTGAATATGCTGTGATTTTTTTTCGTTACATTCGTTCTGGTGCTGAAACCCATCCAGTCCCGGGTTTTGACACCAGAACGAATGTAGCGAAAATGCGAAGAAGATGGTTAATGGGGAATACCTCAGTAACCTCAGCTTTGCTGATGATGTTGCCTTGCTAAGTAACTTGGGAGATGGAATACAAAGCATGATTACTGACCTAAACAGGCAAAGTAGAATGGTGGGCCAGAGTTTAATATGCAGAAAACTAAAGTAATGTTCAATAGCCTCGGACAAGCACGGCAGTTTGAGATCGCTGGCGAGACATTGGAAGTGGTAAGTGAATATGTCTACTTAGGCCAGGTAGTGACCCCTGATCTGAACCATGAAGCTGAGAGAATTAAGAGGATGAGACTGGGGTGGAGTGCATTCGGAAAGCATCTTTGGATAATGAATGGTAGCTTACCATTGTCTCTGAAGAGGAAAATGTATAACAACTGCATCTTACCAGTACTCCCTAACGGGGTGGAAACTTGGAGGCTAAGAGTGTTCAGCTTAAACTGAGGATGACGCAGCGAGCAATGGAACGAAAAATGGTAGGTGTAACATTAAGGGACAAGAAAAGAGCGGAGTGGGTTAGGGAAGAAAGCGCGTGTTAAAGGGCAACTCCAGCGATTTTTCATTGTCTGCTGATCTCAACCAAATTTTCAGTATATGCTCTGCTCGGTGCTGCGATAATTTATGCCAAGCCAGGCGGTTGCAAGTCATTTAGTTTTCCTGAACATGAATTTTCAAAATTTTTAGCGGATTCCTGCACGAGCCACCCTGTGTTTCTGACATCATTACTTGCAACGCTGCCTACCCAAGCAGGCAGGCCGTCTAAAGCAAAAAGCGGGAATTCAGGGCTTAAATCATTCCTGTCAGGTTCAGAAGAGCTCCATACATCGTTGGATGACATCACCAGTTTCATTTTTCTGGCACCAGCTCCATATTTCTGATGGCGGGGAGGCTGTGACGTCATCACATAGGCTGTACGAAGCATCTACCCGTTCCGGTTTTGGTTCCAACACATCGTTCATTCGGTTAGTTAAAATTACTGGTAAGTTTCTGAGCAAAATGAATGATCCTGGCTGCTTCAAGGCTCTCAGTACTATTGGAAAACAGCGTTACAGAATATGGTGGAAAGACCGCCGGAGATGCTCTTTAAGGGCATATTAATAGAAATTAGGAAGAAGCAATGGATGTGGGCGGGCCATGTAATGTGGAGACAAGACAACCGTTGGTCATTAAATGTAACAGAGTGGATTCCTAAAGAAGGCAAGCGTGGCAAGGGGGAGGAAGAAAGTTAGGTGGGCAGATGAGATCAGGAAGTTTGCGGGGATAGACTGGGCACAGTTAGCACAGGACAGGAACAATTGGAGGTCTCTGGGAGAGGCCTACACCCTGCAGTGGGCGTAGACAGGCTGATGATGATGAAACAAAGAATGGCGGTGGGAAGGGGGGGGGGGTACTTTTATAAAAGCGACTAATTTTAATTTAGGCCCGAGTATAGTGACTGGAACAGCAGCAGCTGACGTACAATGATTTAAAAGACTCGAAAGTTAATTATTAAGGCTTCAACACCAGGCGACGCCACATTGTGGTTTCAACGGTTTTCATACTCAATTTAAAAATACAGATCGTACCCAAATTGTGAATGGTTGCTAGCTTCCATCACTATAATTTCGGGTCTTTCCAAATAGACCGATAGGCCCTATCACATGTTCAGGCTGATTGGCGATCCCTTTAAGAACTAAGCGCACTGTATAATTTTTCCTCTTCTTCGCAGCTTGAGCATGTAAGCGAAATTCCGAGTGTTCCTGCTGAAACGCACATGTTCGTCCAATTCAATGTGTTGAAGCGATGCTGTGCTGTTGAGATGGGTTGGAAGGAATTCTAGTTGTTCGCTAGAGCCCTTGTGTCCAAATTTCTGCTTATGAATGTGCAACCATATACTGGTATAAGATATATATATATATATATATATATATATATATATATATATATATGCATTCTTCAAAATAATTATTTACCACTACTTCTATCCAACAAATGTTACCTTACAAGAAGCAATATTATAATATGGTGTTCATGTTGTATGGAAGCCTAATAAGGTTCAACTAATATGGTGTAGCAATGTACTCTGCTGACGCTTTTCCAAGAAACTCCCTCAAGCCATAAAAGTGAGCAACAATGAAAAAAGGAGCAGCCAACCGTGTACTTAGCGAAGACTGTGGTTGTCTGCAGCACTTTGTTGACCAGGATCTTGAAAAGTCGACGAATGCGTTTCGGCTTTGGGTTGGTCAGGTCTTGCAGGCCCACATCGCTGACACCCATAAGTTCGAAGATTGTTTGCATGAGCTTCAAGTAGTGGCTTAGAGGCACCGAGCCCTCGATGTGCATTGCTTCGCTGGGCAGTAGACAGCGAGGCACTTCCAGAGAAGCCTCATTCAGGCCGAACGTGCTTAAGGCTCCATGCAGCACGTTGATCACCAGGGCTGTTGTTGGGGCGTCTAATTCTTGACGAGTGACACGGATGCCAAAGCACTGCTCGAGCATTGCCTCGAGGCCATCAGGTTCATTTGCCTTGGCCATGGCAACCTGCAAGAAGAGAAATTTAGACTTGTCACTGATAAGTGCACAAGGATGCATAATGCAACTAAATCCATCAACGCAGCCTCTAAAGGGGCCATGTATCCATGTCGGGTAACTTACGTGAACCAGTGATCAGTTCCAAATGAAGAGGATGTTTTTTAAGTGCCTTTGCTGAACACGTGGAATTCACAAGCTACAACATTGAGTGGTCAAGTGCTGTTCTGGCCAAGGAAAAGAAGCTCGCATCACACCTGCACTTGGAATCCCTGAACATGCAAATGACGGCGCATGACAGGACACTTCTGACAATGTGCCCTCCCTACTTATGTTATATTACATACTCATGCATACTTAAGTGCACACTCTTGCAGGTCACGTCATGTACTCTCGCACAGCTAAATACGCTGTGCCATTCTTGTGATGTTTTATTGTGAACAAGGCTCCCACATGGGGAGCCGAGATGTCAAGTAAAATCATGTTTTTTGATCAGTGTATCTTTTCGTGTCTACTCGGCATATTTTTCAAGCGCTTTAACTTGAAATTGCAGAGTGTATGGAAGGAAATGTTCCGGACTTCATTTTGGGTGGAGTTAACGATAATGGCTTCAAATTAGTTCTTGTGGGTGACCTGAAAAACAGCCCACTAAAGGTTTCTGCATCAGAAAAGGAACTGAGCAAAGCTGTTGATTGGTTGGTTGTTTCGCACAACTTTATTTTAAGAACTCCTGCAAAGCTCTTGCAGACCGGGCCTTACGTCTCCCCTGTGGTGACATTGAGGTCTTGCCTCTTCACCACCTCGAGGGCCTGCTGGATGGCCCAGAGTCTGTTGTCAAGGCTAGGGCTATGCAGGGTAGTGGCCCACCATGGCGAAAGGGTTCCAGAATTAGCACCATTTGCATTTTCTTACAGTTCCAGAGTGTGTCAGTTAGCGTGGCTATTTCTGTGTGGCAGATCTTGCACTTATCTATGGAGAGTGCCCCAGGGTGAAGTCTGTGGTACTGTGCTAGGTTGGCTATGCATTTGTTTTCAGTTGCTTAAGTGCTGCCACCTGTGCCCTGAAACATTTTGCAAGGTTGAAGAAATGTTCTGTGGGCCAGGCTTTGGTGATTTCGTTATAACTCGTAAGTCTCTCTTTATTGCTCTTTCATGGGTGGTTATTGCTGGCACAGTTATCTGTTTCCGGCACCTCTCCCATGTGTGCCAGGAACCATTAGATTCTGGTCTGAGACTGCTTCTCGCAGGACTTGGCTGATGCTTAGTATATGGGTTGCTTTTTGTGCACTCCAACCTTAGGTGATATCTCTGACCGCTTGTCTCAAGTCGCAGAGGACTGTGATACATGCCAAATTCGTGAAGGTAAGTGCAAGTGCTACTGCATCTGCCCCTGCTGAGTGCTCATGTGTGATACTCGCCTATATTCTCATTTCTCCTTTAGAGTCGGTGACCAAAACTGTAAATCTCGAGTGTTCTGTATATTCCGCAACACTGACAAACCACATCCTGGCATCGTCTCTATGGTTCTGGAGGAAGGTTCTAGTTCTAGCTTTTCATCTGCCTCGGCTGTGTTCTGGGTGTATGTTCCGTGGGATCGGGTCAACTCTTTGGTTCGGTCTGATCTTGTCCGAGATAGCAGCTCCGCGTTATACATGGTACCAGGTGCCGAGACTGTCCAGGGTCTGATGTCCACTTCTTGTGCCATTTAGATTTTCTGATTGTGAGAAGTGTTGTGTTTTGGCATTTCATTTAGGGTGTTGTGAATTCCAAGCTGCAGTAGCCAGTCTGTGCTAGTGAACACGGATAGGCCTATAGCTATTTCGTGCACCGTACTTATGACGACGTTGATTTTGGCTTTTCACCATTGTACCGATTGTGGAATGCTGAGACATTTGCGATGCGGCACACAACAAAAGAGTGGATGAGTTATGTGAGGTTCTCTCCTCTCATGCCACCTCTTCTGCTTGACTCTCTAGAGGAGCTCACGTCATATTGTGTTTCAGCTTTCTTCATTGATGCTGTTAGCTTCAGTCATCATTCTTAAGACCCTTAGTCTTGTAACCAGAGGGATGGTTGCTTCATTGCTCGCGTGTAAGCCAATTTCTTCATATTCTCGCCTGGCACTTTCTGTCACCTCCTTCAGGTGGTCCACCCTTTTGTATGGAGCGGCACAAAGGGAATTCCGATTTTTTCAGTGAACATCGTAGTCCCATATACTTGACGTGGTTCTCTAATGTATCAATTGGCAGTTGCAACATTCTCTCAATGTGACCATCGCTGCCTTCATGTACCCACAAGGTAATGTCATTGGTGCATATTGTGTGCCAGACATCTTCAAGAACTTGAAGGCATGTTCATCTTCAAGTTCTCATAGTTTTTTCCGCTAGCCCAGTAATTACCCTTGAAGAGCGTGGCAAGATGACCGAACGTTGTGAGGTGCCAGTGCTGCCCAAGGTTTGTTCACTTATTTGAGAGCACTTACCACTAGGACAACTTTCCTCTTCATCAGAAAGTCTTTAATGTAGTTATAAGTGCATAGTCTGAGGTTTTGCCTTGAAATCTCTTGAAATTTAGCTTAGGATCATTAAGCAGGCAATTTTGTCGAATGCGCTCCCAAGATCAACGCCGAGAGTTGCTTGGCAGCCCATGTCTCGCTATCGAGGATTTGTTGTTTTAGCTGTAGCATGGCGCCCTGCATGAAGAGATGTGAGCAGAAGCCTATGATGGATGGTGGTGAGCCTACCAGAGATTCAGCATTGCGTGCTCCATGGCTTTCGTGATGCACGACGTTAGCAACATGGGTTGAAGGTTGTCAAGTCAATGCTTTTCCGGGTTTGGGTATTAGATCATTTTCGTGGTCTTCCATTGCTGTGGGAGGTGGCCACACTGTCAGCAGTTGATGTATTCTGTTAGCTGTTCCATAGAGCAATTGTCTAGGTTCTTCAGGGTGCAATTTGACACTTGGTCGGGGCCTGGTGCCAATAAGCTGTTGAGGTTATGCAGTGCTGTCCTGATTTTTTCTACGCTAAAGTCCTTGTCTAACTCTATGTTCAGGTTCCCCTTGTACAGATCATGCTGCATGGTCAAGGAGTGCAGCAGGTACTTGGCTTGTAAACAGGCGGTCACTGTGTCTTTGGCCTGCTTGTCTAGCTGCTCATCTAATAGGCACGAGAGGTAGCCCCTCCGGTGAAATTTGATTTTCGTCTCATCCAGCAGGTGTTTAAGTAGACTTCATATTTTTCCGTAGTGCAGTTGTCCATCCACTGCATTGCATAGCTCATCCCATTGTTGGTTACTGAGCCTGCTGCAGTGTTCTTTGATGTCATAGTTGATTTCTGCTATCATTTCCTTTCTGAGCCTTCCGTTAAGTCTTTGTACCTTCCACCTTGCCAAGATAGAATTTCTTCGCTTCGATGAGGTGCACCAGGCAGCTGTTTATTTTGTCTGCTTCAGCATCGGTTTCTTGGTCTTGGTCGACATTTTGGGTTCCGTCAGCAGCAAGAGGATCCACGCTTCCATGTCTGTGATCTTGTCTTCTGAGGTCCGCTGTTGGTCTCGTTTCTTTCTAAACTCTACCCAGTTGGTCAACTCGAATTCGTGCTTTATTGCCTTGTGCTTAGTCTGGTGTCAGTACGTGTATCTCGATGATTATATGGCCACTCCCCAAGTCAGCCAATGTATTTTTCCACGTGATGGCCTTCGTCCTGGCATTTCTGACAACTGTCAGGTCAAGGGTCATGTCTCTGAAGGTTGAGTTGCCGATTCTTGTCAGATTCGTTGGGTCTGCGATTAGTGTACAGACTAGCTCTTGTGTGTCTTGCCCGAGGTGTCTCCCTTGGCTGTACTATAGCTAAAGCCACACATGGCTTCTGTTGCATTAAAATTGCTCTCTACTATCAGCATTCAGGGTCCGGCGATCTTGAGTGTTTTCTGGAACAGTGCCCAGAACATTGGCGGTGTTTCAATGGGATGCTGTATACATTCATTATAAAGATGCTCCGTTTCCTTTGTTTGGCTGGTATCAGTTCAATGAGAGCGTGTTTCACTTGAGCCTAGCTTAGTTCGTGGTTGATGAATGTGAGTCATTTATGTACGAGTCTTCTCCTCAATTTTGCTGCCGTGTGTATTGTAGGGCGCTACGGTGACCGCATTCACCAGTGTTTCTTGGAGTAATACTACATCTAGCTTGTGTGTTGCACATTTGATGTATCGCTGTAGAACTGCTTTTTTACCAGCGAAGCCACTGCAGTTCCACTGCCACATTACTATCCTTCCAGTATCGCTGGCCATGTTGAAGAGAGAAGGGGTTACCTAGCTGTCCTTGTCCCACATCGCTGCTAGCCGGTATGCATCCTTGTTGTGTAAATATGGGGTGTTTCATTATCATCTGTACGTTTCCTTCGAGGGTAGAAATATTATTTTCTGGGGTTTTACGTCTAAGAACCACAATATAATTATGAAAGATGCTGTAGTGGAAGACTCCGGATATGTTGACTACCTCTGGTTCCTTAACATGCACTGACATCGTACAGTACACGGGCCTCAACATTTACTTTTCATCGAAATGATTCTGCCACAGTCAGGATTCAATCTTGTGACCTTTGGATCAGCAGCCCAGTGCCACAGTTACTAGACCACCGTAGCTGGTCCCTTTGAGAGCAGTGACCCTGTTTTGCAAGTCTAAGGATAGTCACGTGTACAGTCAGTTGAGCTCTGCATGGTGCTGAACATATCCTTCATTGCTTTGATTTCCATCTTGATTCATTTTATTACAGAAGCTTCCTTGTTTTATTTTTGTTGTATCAACTGTTTTTTTCAGGGCCAGTACTTCTGCATCAGGAGTGCGAGTTGGTCGCATTGGTCATTCGCACTGCTTGTTTTGTTCTGTAGTGTGGAAGTAACTAGAGAAGTTTTTTGGTTGCTGCGGGAACAAGGTGAGTACATTAATGAAAGTACTTTCAATAGAAGAAATACCTCACCGCAGCAACGAATGCACAGGCCCAAAAGGCAGTGCCCATGCAGCTTACAGGGCCTGTGTGCTATCAGCAAACAATGTGTCAAAAAGGGACTTGGTTTGAATCTTGTGGGACACTGTGCGCGGATCAGTGATGTAGCCAGAGGGTGGCATAAAGAATTCAATACGCTCCCACTCAGATTTTCTAACGAAACCCCACCCACTCAACCCGTAGCAAAAGATGAGCGAGCGAACAAGAGAGAGAGAGAGAGAGATTAATGCCATGCGCAGCCAGGAATGCGGAAAGCGGGAGAGGATGAAGTCAGCGGCAGCTTTAAAACGGTTTGGGGAGCAGGAGAACTTTCGAGGTTCTGAAGGGACCCCTTTGTACAAAACATCTCGGGAGGTAGGCAGTGATGTGTAACCAAACAAGATGCAAATCTTTTGTATTGAATTGAGGATAAATGAATGTGAGAGCGAGCTGGGGGTCAGAGGCAACGTCAAGGTGAGATGGGTTAGAGAAGGAAGGGGCTTCAATTAAATTTATTAAAAAAAAAAAGAAGGAGAAGAGGCTACACTGGCATGCGCTATCATTCAGTTCACTGGAAACAACCGGTGGCGGTCAAAATGAACTGGCAGCGTTTACAGTATCGGCCTGCAAGATCAATAATGAAACTAGGAAATATGGAGTCCACTGTGCGTTCCAGTGCGCGTTGGACCGCCACCGCATACGACCAGCGGGTGTGTCTCGCGTCTGCTTTGACCTCAGTAGGAACATCCCGTTCATTATTTCTCCTTTCCTTGAAGTATTCTTTTCATATAAACGTTTCCGCTCTGAAGGAATCGCCATTTCCCTCTAAAAATGAATCACGTTGGTATCAGTCGCCCGCCGCTGACGCTTGCGGATATGGCAGTAGTAACACCCGTAACACGAGCAAAATAGCCGAAAGCGCACCGCGAAGCATCGTCATACATAAGTGGCCCTCCCCCAGTGACAAGGTATATTTGCTGACACTGGTGATAGTCAACTGAGCACTTCCAACAACTCGCGACAGCAACTCCAGCGCAACGCAGTCGTTGTAGATCGGAGCTGATAACAGTAAGCTTCCTGAAAAGGATAACACGGGTGTAAGCCACTCACCATTCACTACCTTGACAATTGCCACTTGTTTAAAAGCAAGGAATATTTGTCAGTTGTCTCCCGGAGAATTCGAACAGGCGCGCGCTCCACGAAACTCCACTGCACATAGGCGTTTTCTGTGATGATGATGATCGTGGTTCGGTTAGGAATGGACATAGGAAGGACATGGCAAGTTTATGGACATGGTAAGTTTATGGTAAGAAACTCTATGGGAATGGACGATAATTTCTGCAGTCCATGGAGGGAGCACGGCTAAGTTGGCCAAGTGCACACTCAATGCGCGCTTTGCCGGTGGAATGTGAACAAGGGTATTTTTTTTTTGGTTGTTTCTTGTCTGTTTTGTATGCATTTCAACAAACCTCAAGTATACTAACGATGACGACAACCAATTCCAAGTGGTACGAAGTGGCAATTTTTTTTTTTTTTCAAGGCTTACTGAGTAATCTTTTTAGGCCATCTTTGACGGCATCGCGTATGAACGTCTGGATACAAAGTCGCGTACTCCTCCTCGTTCTCCTCCTCCAAAAACATCATGGAAGAATACGCACGTGAACCATGGTAATTTTATATTTTCTTCATTATTAACCTCGCAAGGTCGCCGAAAATTATTCACAATAATCCGGAAGGTTTCAATGCGTGGCTCTGGTCAACTGTAGCGAAATCTGTGCTCTCTGTCGCGTATTTTCCAGCATAGGTGAGAAGCCGCTATTGCATCATAGTGAGCTGTGAGATGTTGAGGCACTGCGGTCAAATCATTCGTAACTGATCGGCCGGTTTGCGTTTTTGAAAGATGCTAGCCTTTAGCCGAAATACTGTCTTACCTTTTCATTATGTTATATAATAATGTGACAGTTTTAGTTAGCCGTCAAACTACTTTCACACCTAATAGCTGCGCTCCTCATGCGCTTAAGTAACAAGTCGGCACGTACGTGGGTAATGCATTTAAACTGTTGTTACTACAAATGACGCAGGATTTTAGAAACAGTTAGCATCTGGCATTTTGCTTCAGCAGCGATCACGGCACCTTCCAAGGCCGAAAGCTGAATCTCGGTGCTAGCTGACATCTGTCGTCGTCGGGTTCGATTCCGTGCACAGGCTCTAGAAACATATTTAGGTGCATACTATTCTGTGAATTCGTGCTTTCTGTTGTTAGCGAATGTGCGTGGGGAACAAAGCCTTGAATTTGCTGTCATAATCATAATCGTTCCGCATATGGTTGATTCGAGCCTTTCAACCTCGTGATTGGTATTATCCACTGTCGTAACAAATTATGGTTGACGGAGAGACAGACAGCACGTCACCGTGAAGGCTCGCGACTCGAAATGAAAGTGGTGGGCAAATTATGAAACCGTTTGATCGAACCCACCAGTGGGCTGGCGCTCTGCTGTCGACCATGCGGTCAAGTTTCGACTCCAGGCCGCGTCGACCGCATTCTGACGAGGGGCGAAATGGAAAAACATGATGTGCCGCACCTTGTTAGGAGCGTACAAAAAAAAAAATAATAATAATAATCGCGTGAGAATTCATTATGACCCGGCCCCGCACTGCATCTATTGTAACCTAGAAGAATGGTTTCCTTAGTAATGTGCCAGAGTCTGTACTACTGGATCTAGCTCATATTTCACACACATTGTTTGCGTGCAAATATGAATGGTGACAGGAGGCAGTTTCATTTGGAGCATCTGAAAAACCGGATGCGAGTCGTGCATTCCGTTTTATTATGGAACTGTCTGCGTCTCCAAGTATGTTTAATATGTATCACCGAGACACATGTGACAGAGCCGGCTTGTGATAAAAAGCTATGCAATTTCACCTTTGTCTTTTCTCTTCCAGCCCATGGCGCATTGTAGACGACTGCGGAGGTGCCTTCACCATGGGTGCCATTGGTGGTGCCGTGTTTCAGAGCATCAAGGGCTTCAGGAATGCACCATCGGTGAGTCGGAATGCAAGCTGCTTGTTTTTACTTGCCTTGACATGCAAGATGCACAGAGTGGTGATGTTCATTTATTGGGTCTGTGAGGTATATTCATTGCTTCCAGGCAACAATATGAGGGTCTCTGACATACATCTGCCGAAATGTACACAAATGTATGCAATAAAAAAAAATTGTTCATTAGCTCGTAACACTGGTTGGCTTAATCAAGACTGTGGCTTGCTTCCAACAATCTGTTTCTCCAATGTGACTTGATAATTTGGTGTGTGACAGAAGAAAAACGGCAAAGAAAACCCTTTAATTTAAACTAACATTGTTAATGTGTGGAACATTCATACGTGAAGTTGCCTTCCGGTCATGATTGGCACTAATTCCAACACAAGACCACTTAGTTTTTACTGTTTCGGCTGCTGCACTGTTCTGCATGGAGCATTGGCTGCTACCTTGCAATAAGCTTAGTCATCTCTGAAATGTACATAATGCAGTGCAAAGTAGATTCTGTGGCACGTTTACCGTCAGTCATAGCTGAGACTTTTTTTTTCCATTTGTGACCAACTTTGAAAGTTAAAGCTCGAATCCAGCGCTTATATGCAAGTTTATGCCTTGTATGTCCATATACATTTGTCTATTTTTCAAGGGAGTGAACCGCAGACTTCTCGGCAGCTTGGGCGCCATCAAGGAGAGAGCTCCAATCATAGGAGGTAAGAAAAGCCAATGTTTCTGTCATTGTTTTAATTTCTGTCAAAAGTCATCTCCTTGTGATATGCCCATATTGCCTCATTCCTGTGCTCTTGTCTAAAAAATATTATTTGCTTATGTCAGAGGATTTGGCTAGTGTAGTACTTGTTGCTGTTGATCATCATTATCAGCCTCTTTTAAGCCCGCTGCAGGACGAAGGCCTTTCTCTACAATTTCCAATTTGTCATGTCCTGAGCGAGTTAATCATCATCATCATCATGGGCCTGTTGGTTCTGCTTTATGCCTGTGAATTTCTTAATTTCATCACTTCGCCAAATTTTTGCCTCCTGCTGTGTTGTCCTTCTCTTGGTATCCATTTCGTCGTTCTTACTGTTCATATGGTGTCTGTTCTCTGCATTGCTTGTCCTGCCGAGGTGTACTTTATTCTTTTATTTGTAAGAACATCAGCTACTCCTGTTTGTTCCCTGACCGATTCTGCTCACTTTCCATCTCTTAACGTTACATCTATAATTTTTCGTTCCATTGCGTGCTGTCTGCTCCTTGCTGATTGGTAACCATAAGTTGTGTGCTGCTTGGCAGGAAACTTTGCAGTATGGGGTGGCTTGTTCTCAACAATAGACTGCACAATGGTGAAGATTCGCAAGAAAGAAGACCCGTGGAATTCCATCACAAGCGGTGCTCTCACAGGAGCCATCTTGGCCGTCAGAAGTAAGCATCAAGCATGTGACCATGTCTTTTTACAATGTACTCTTGCTACATTGTTAGTATTGCCTGTGTCTGTGCCACACTTCCCAGTGGCCGGTCACTAGAAATCGCAATGGTACAAAAAAATTATCTGAGAACTAAAGGTATAGTTTAAAAAACCCAGAAACAGCACACCGTTTTGTTAGATATTTTTTACATTTTGTGCATATTTAGTAGTTTGTATCTGATCTTTCTGTACAGAGGGTCCCGGTACGGTCCCCGGACCTTGGGACCCTCTTCTCTATATCCTTCACGTTGTAACTATCTATGCAAGAAATAAACTTTGATTTGATTTGACCTTAAAATAAACTTACAAGTATTCATAGTTGCAACATCAAGTGCTACTCTTAGATGGTTTATATCCTATACAGTGATGTCAGAATACTGTGTGCAAGACTATTGCTGGTAAGGTTCTGAGCTTATTTAAATCCCACAAGCTAGTTATTCTGCATAACTTCAGTCAGCGTACAACAAGGATGTCACTCCATCATTCAACTCGTTTCTGTGCTGTTATTGGGATGTGAAAACAGATAAAGCTTAGCGAAAGAGTTTTTCATATCTAATCTTGCAAGAAAATGGCTACGATGTAGTGTTTCATGGCACACCACAAGCACAGCTCCTCATCCCGTCAGCAACCAGACATGGGGAAGCTGCCATTGACCAGGAGGCACCGCGGTGGGCACTGTATGCTATGAAGGCCACACTAATGACATGTGCTTGACACTATCAAAGCAACACTTGTTTATACTGATTCATCCAGCCAAGCTTTGTTCATGGCCCCCCATGTTGCAATGATCGCACACATTCGTATGTTGTAGCACATGAGCCACAGGACAGGTGAGAAAGTCGCATTTATACGTTGACATGAGCTTGCATTTTGCTCATGTGAAATGGCCGCGTGTGCTACCAAATATTGCATACCCTGCTTGTCAGTGTTTTGTTAAGGCACTCCTGTTGGCCTGCGGAACGTTGCCTCTGGCTTCCCATAGTGGCTACACATCATGCTTTGACATGCACATGAGATTACTTTATTGATTGGGACCACGTGTTCTTCATGTTGTCACTTATAATTTTGCCAGTTTGTGCAAGGCACACCATCATCCTGACATGATTCCTGTCTGTGCAGTTTCTCAGTAGCCTAGTATGGTACTTAAGAGGCGCCCATGACCACCAAGTGACACTTTTTCCTTCAGCTGCACTTCCTCTACACCTTTGACATAACAAGGCTTCATTTAAAATACATAATGTATGAAAAAGCAGACGTTATGAGAAGTGTGTGGTAGATGTCAGAGCAGAGGTCCTTTATACTAGAGCGGTATTTAACCATTAGTATAGTTATTGCATAGCTCTATCGTCCTCCCCAACACTTTTGAACGTGACACTTTGCACAGCCTACGAGCCTATAATTTGCCCTTATGACTGCTGCTCTTCAACATTTCAAGATTGGGTCTCTAATACAGTGGCTAGTTTAAATATCAGGCAGATTCAAAGCAGAGAGGTAAGCTCCACCACCCAAATATTTAGTTTGTACTTATATGTATACACATGCACTAACATATGAAAAACAGGTCAGATTTGCACCATATAAAAACCTTGCTGAGCCCTAACTTGTGCTATCAACTAATTAATGTTATTTTCCTACTTCTCCCTCGCAATTTGTGTCTGTGTTAATCTGTTAGGCAATGTCTATCATCACGAGTAACATGTATGATACGTAAAGTATTTTTACGAGTGAAAAAAAGCAATCATCAAGAAATAATTCCATGTACACTTCCATAAATGCATGGCATTGTTGTCTGGCAGTGCTTGTGAACACTGCTTCGAACAATTTTGTCCTCCACAAAGCTTAAGCACTGAAGTGATTTCTCGCTCAAACTGTTCATCGCGCAGTATGCTTTCACTTTCGTGAGGTATTCCAACGCGTCTTTGCACAAAAAATCTGGTTCTGGTGTGGGTCGACATAGTCCTCACCGTCTGAGTCGTCGTCGATTGCAACCTCCACACTACCGTGCACCGCTGCAATGATCGCGTCATCCGTGCTCGCTTCCTAGCAGACAGCAAGCTCCAACTCCCCGGCACCGACAAATTCTTGGAAGGTGTCTGTGGCAATAACAAAGTTGCTCTCAATGAGGCCGAACTACACGTCGTCAGTGTTGAGTGCCTCATTGGCGACAGTGTAACTCTGCGCATCGTCTTCCAGGGCCTCTGCATTGCACATGAAGCCTGCCCTTTTGAAGCACTTGCTTATGGTGTCGGCCTTTATCTGCCACCATGAAGCGACCACCATATCAATTATGCCCCTTAAATTCACGTTAAGAGGCTGCTGCTGCTGCATGCTCAGCAAAACTCTCTCGCAAGTGCGGTTTTTGTACGGCGCTTTTACAGTTGCGATGACACCCTGGTTGAGAGGTTGACGTCTTGCTGTCGTGTTGCAGGCAAAAATTTCAAGTTGACTGCAGTCAACTTCGGCTTGATGTTGTGGGCCGTGCAATTGTCGAGGATAAGCATGACCCGCCGCTTCTCTGCTGCCCTGTCCTCATCAAACTTGCAAAGCCAGCTTGTGAACCAATCCTGCATCATCCACACCTTTTATTGGATTTTTAGGTCACCAGCAGGCATTCTTGCCTTTAAAAATCTGCACTATAACTGGTTTTCTCCGTAGCGCGCCTATGCAATAGACGGTCTGTTTATACATTGAGATCTATGGGCGACATATCGGTGGTCAAAAAAAGACATTATAACCAGTCCCACGCTAAAACCGGTTACATTATAAGTGGTCTGCACTGTAGTAATTCTGCCAACTTGTCAGTTCTGGTTGGCTCACATGGCAGCACTCTGTTTCGGTCATATTGCAAAAGTGTTATGCAGCTTGACTGTGCTCAGAAGGACACTTACGATCAATCACTGAAGTGTAGCATTTCCAGTACTTGGAAGTGGCAGACAGCAAAGGAAGAGGAGTGTTAATGTGATGCATTAACTCTCATATTGCTTACACCATCTGCGTGGCCGCAGTGAGCCTGAGGGAACTGCGATAGTGCGGAGAAACGCAGCGCTGCGAGTAAGTGATGTTACAGCCACTTGCGCGTGGCTACGCCTGGCAACATGCTACAATTTTATCGGGATCGCTAGAGTTACGAGTCGCCGTGCCAAACGGCACCCAGACACCGAGGTTGACTGAAGTGGGAAAGCCACAGTACGGCAGTTAGCAGAATTGCAGGTGCTCAAAGTTGGGGGAGTGTGCTTATTATGCGAGTGCGTTCATACATGAGTAAATATGGTACATGTGAATAAAACTCTTGGTATGATACGAGCTTTCGTTATCATAAAACATGGCTGCATTGTGGACGTGATTTCTGAGGTATGATGGTGAAATTATTCATTTATTTTCTGAGTCATCAAAGAAATTTACTTGAGTTATATTGATTACCAAATTTGTTTTGTACAGTACAGCATTTTACAGCTCACACGATGCCGCCATAGTCAAGGTGATTAACCCAAGTGTGACATTTCGCTTTTTTTTGCAGTGAATCACAAATGGAGGACCCATCACAACTAGGAGCAACACCATTCGGTTCCAGTTCACAGTACCAGTGAATGTGAACAGCCTGTTTATTAGCAGTGGTGTGTGGAGGACTAACAGTGCAGCAGCACATCACAAGCACCTGTGGTGTAAAGCCACCAACCCCACTGTTTTCAGAGAAGATTGTTAGCTAGCCAGCCATGAGCATGGTGTCATGTGCATATTCAAATCCATTATAGAAAGACTCCTTCCCAAGAGTGCCATTTCCGCATCATGTGGATGAGTGGCAACTCTAATAAAAGAAAAGAAGTAGTCATCCCGTGTATTTGTGCCTGAAGACATTACCTTTGAAGGTAGCTTTTTCTTCGCAATTGTGACAGCTTTCTTTTGCACCTTCGTTTTAGTCTCTGACGAGAACGGTGGTGTGATGTGACATGAATGTGCCTCAAGGCTAAATAGGTTACCTCAATTTTACCTAAATTTCACTGTACAGATTATACAATTAGACAAGTACTGACTGTTAGACCAAAGGGCCTCAATTCTACCTAAATTTCACTATACAGACACTTTCACTGTCAGCTATGTCCTTACAGTTGAAATACTTTGATGAATATGGTCTAATGCTAAGTGCATTCATATTGCACACATTGCACACATGCTACATTTTGAACATTGTCCTCTAGCATAATGTGTGTGTGTAAAGTGAATCTGTTTTGTGCATGGAGTAATTTTAATAACTCTGGCAATTATGCCTGATGTACAGCTGAAGTGACACACAGGCATGGCTAGGGGCTTGTTATAGATACTTGCCTATAAATTATAATCATTATGACACCTCTTTTAGTTGTTCTTTAGTGGCATGACCACCAAGTGACACTTTTTCCTTCAGCTGCACTTCCTCTACACCTTTGACATAACAAGGCTTCATTTAAAAATACATAATGTATGAAAAAGCAGACGTTATGAGAAGTGTGTGGTAGATGTCAGAGCAGAGGTCTTTATACTAGAGCGGTATTTAACCATTAGTATAGTTATTGCATAGCTCTATCGTCCTCCCCAACACTTTTGAACGTGACACTTTGCACAGCCTACGAGCCTATAATTTGGCCCTTATGACTGCTTGCTCTTCAACATTTCAAGATTGGGTCTCTAATACAGTGGCTAGTTTAAATATCAGGCAGATTCAAAGCAGAGAGGTAAGCTCCACCACCCAAAATATTTAGTTTGTACTTATATGTATACACATGCACTAACATATAAAAAACAGGTCAGATTTGCACCATATAAAAACCTTGCTGAGCCCCTAACTTGTGCTATCAACTAAATAATGTTATTTTCCTACTTCTCCCTCGCAATTTGTGTCTGTGTTAATCTGTTAGGCAATGTCTATCATCACGAGTAAACATGTATGATACGTAAAGTATTTTTACGAGTGAAAAAAAGCAATCATCAAGAAATAATTCCATGTACACTTCCATAAAATGCATGGCATTGTTGTATCCTGTGCTCTGGCACATACCCTCACCCCTGGGGGTTGTCCAAGATGTGAAAAGTATGAAGGGATACCTCAGAGCTACTGTGAATTGCCATTCACACTGGATAATCAGAATGAATTTAATATTAAAGACTGCAAACTAAGGAGTGGTGCTGTCCTGAGTCAATTGTGCACACTGCTTTCTTGTCTTGTGCTTATGCCCTCGGCACACTATTACTAACAGCTGATGCGTTCCATAGCATAGCATAGGATAGATTGGTATAGTATAGCAAGGGTGTGGGAAAGGGAAGTGAGGGTGAGGAGGACGGAAAGGATGAGGGGAGGGTGTGAAGCATAGCACAGGCATATATGGTATAGTATAGCAAGGAGTCTGAAATGGATGTGACGACGAGATTACAGCCGAACATTGCCCGCCAAGCCAATTGAACCTAATCACGTGATCCAAATAGCGTAATGTGATGTCACTGTCATCACATGGCATGTTCCCGCAAAAACCATGTAACAGCTTTAGGAGTTGGAAGAAACGAGGTCGGCCACAAGCTCCACTCTTAGTCCAACCTTGGATCAATAGCCCAAGCTGCCCACTCCCCCCCCCCCGAATGGATTCAGTGTTCTTCGTTCATGCATGCAGCGCTGTAACAAGTTCAACGCCTGAGCGGGGCTCTGTAGTCTGAAGGCCTCCCTTCATCAGGCTCCACCCTGAAAGGTGACGCCTTGATTTGGCAGGCATTCAGAGAAGCGCTCACCAGTGCAAAAACGCCTAATGCTTGCCAGCAGTGCACTCTGCAGATTTGTCCCAAGATAGACATGTACTTTTATAATGTGAAACTTCCTGCTTCAGCTGGAGGAATCCAACAGCATATAAAAGGTCAAATAATAATGGCTACGGTTTTTTATTTCTTCAGCATTTTACCCATGTTCTCGACAGGGCCACGAAGCCGGCCTGCAAAGCAGTGAGCGTAGCAAATAAACGGAAATTGAATAACCAGCGCGTAATATAGTTTTTTCAACGTGCTTCTCGTGGGGAGGAGGAAGGGTTACGCCCCCCCCCCTTCCGTCGGTGCGTCACTGGTGCTTACACCTCATAATTAAACATTTAGTAATTAGAGATATTTCTCAAAGAAATAAGGTGACGGCCCTCAGCGACGGATGGGGGTAGTGCCAGCACTTTGCTGCCGTTCCCGCAAAGAGTCTTCCTTACACATGACATTAACGAATTGTAGGCGCAGACAAGATGGTGCCGCTCACTGGCGTAAAAAGCTTAAGGTTTTTCGTGCTTTGCTACGCCTTTGTTGCATGATACAAAAAAAAAAGGAAGAAAGGAGGGCCAGTGTAGCAAAAAGAAAAATTGTGGGCACCCTCGCACATAGGGGCGCAGGCTGGTGAGCGGAGCTGGTGGCCTTCCCCGCTTCCTTTCCCTATCCTTACTTCCCGTTTCCCACCTCCTTGCTATACCATGGCACGGCCGCTCGATTAGAAACCACCACGTGCGTTTTGTTCGAGCGGCCGTTGCCATGGGTATGCTACTCTTTACCCTATCCCATCCACATTTTCCTCCTCCTCACTTCTCAACCTCCCTTTTCCATACATACTGCGACACGGGTGGTCGTCCCCTCGCTCTCCCTCCTGCTCACTTTCACTTCGCTCTCGCACCTCCTTGCTATGATGATGATGATTGCTGGTTCGGTCGAGGAAAGGACGCTATTTTCTGCAGCTCATGTTGGAAGCATGGCTAAGCGTCGGGGGAGTACAGGGAAGGAGAGTGAAAGAGAAAGAAAGGATAGAAAGAAACAGTTGGAGGGCTCGGAAATTTTGACCACTATAGCATACCACGTACATACATGAGTATACTATGGTCTACCCTCTCCCTCATTTACCTCTTGCTCACCCTCACATCACTACTCCCCACACTCACCTTCCTTTCTTAGCCCGCTGCTATACTATACTATACCATACTATACTATACAAGGCTACACTATATGCTTTACTCCTCCTCCATTCCTCTTCCTCAGTCTCACTTACTTTTCCACCTCCTTGCTGTATACATCCATAGTATACATGGATATGTGTTGTGATTCACCACGTACGGGGGCTTTTTTCCGAAGCTGCGTAAGCCGCTGGCCTGGCCCTTTGGTCGAACACGTGCCTGCCACGCCGCAGGCGGCCTTGGCTCGATTCCCGCTCCAACCCAGCTAGTGTTCTTGCGATATTACCACAAAGCACTCGAAGGAATTGCAAAAAATGTTGCAGTTAAAGCGTTCTGACCTGATTGCGCGACTTGTTAACTAGGTGCAAAGAATAATTGTTTCAGTTTATCGAGAGAGTACACAGGCTTTGTTTTAGTACCCCTGCAGCTATTACTCGATATGCGGAATTTTCAGGCCACGACCGACATTTTACCTCGGCTAGAGCAGTTTCGCTGTTAAAACACACACACACACACACACACATATATATATATATATATCGACAGCACGCACATGGTTCTGCGCCCTCCATTCAAGCTCTAAACCACCATGAATATGCTGTGACGAAAAAAAAATATGCGAAATTCAGCATGTGCGCTTTCCCGCACACCTCTTAGGAACACTGTGGGACGCCTCTTAAGAACACTCTTAGGAACACATCTCTTATACACTGTGGCGGCTTTAGTGCTGGGTTCGTAAATAAAGCACCAGCGCGCTAATCGCCGCCGCCGAAGTGTTTCGGGCGCGTTCGTTCGCCAGGTTAAACATGGCATATCGTCGGCACCAATGACTGCCGGGTGGTCCAAATGCGCCTCGTAGTTTGTGGGGAAGTCGTAACGGTGAAAGGTAACGCTTCGTTAAGTAATCCCACAAAATTAACCAAAGGAAAAGTAGCCGTCGTCAGCAAACGGTGACAACCTCACTGCCTTTATTTCAATTAAAAACGATACAAAGAAGTTGAGACTTGCTCGCCATTGTCCTTAATAGCACAAAAATTAATAGGCGGCCCTAATCCTTGACTTAGCTACGTGTCTCATAGCGGCACTCGTACATCGGCCGTTGATATGACCCCGCAGCTTCTTCGTAGTTGCGTGATGGCAGGTACATGACCATACGCGAACTTTTTTCTTTCTCTCTTTTTTTTTCTTTCTTAGAAGTGGCTCATAGCTGATGTTCCCTAGATACCTTATCACTCTTTAATGTACATCCAGAGGGGCATGAGCCACACGTGGTTGTAATTTGAACTGAAAGTGTATCAATTAGGTTTCATTAATTATCCTGATGGTTAAATGGCTTTTTTTCTACAAAATACATATGCTCTGATATCTATCACATCGAACTTTTAACATGTCATGCTTTATTTTAGTTAGGGATAATGATTTTTTCATTCAATGTTGTAGCCCGCCGGTCGTCCTCAGAAGGTGAATCGGAGGTGCTGCGCAAGAAACAAAGTGTCACTCCGTACTCTTGTCAATGCGCCACCATACTTAAGAGACTCCCGCAATTTTTTTTGGACCTTTTTCTCCCAGATGATCCTTTCAATTTAACAGCGGAGCTGTTTAGGGCCTAGCAATATCCGCCCGCCGTGGTCCGTCATGCTCCGTGCGGAGCGTTCCCTCGCCCTCGACACACTCTTGCCCTCAGTCCACCGCTACA